>VUQK01038687.1:21006-54562 GCA_015106715.1 Bujurquina vittata | reverse complement strand
CAATAGTCGCTGACTAATCGACTATCAAAATAGGTGTTAGTTGCAGCCCTACAATAAATAGATAAATATATATAAATTATATAAATATATTTATTTATTTATTTTAAAAAAGCTCTCATCTATTAGGTTCCATTCAGCCTGCCTGTGACCATACTGCACAGTGACACAGGGAATAGCAGCATGTAAAGCTTCTCCTTTTTCACCATCTTAGCCCCTCAGACTGCGACAGAATAAGGACAAGTTAAAAGACAAGACAACAAGAAGCCTTCAAAGGCAACACGACATGACAGCTAATATTAGTGGAGGAAGTTGAATGTACAGCAGGTAGGACACCAGTGCTCATGCTGGTGTATCACTAAACCAGCGCAGATCTGTACTGACAGCAGCTACGCAGGGGATAGTGAACATCCAGTGCTTCAGATGGAACAATGCTAAGCTCAAAAGCCTTTGCAAATACTGAGAAACTTGATAAACCTAAACATGCCGCACAGTCTTCTACTCATGTTATCATGAGGGGATGCATGGGCTTCAGTGTTTCCAAGCACACAGTTGCTGTCTGACTAAATGAATGATTTCCACTGAGGGGGGAGCTTTTATTTCTTCCTCCTCTTTCCTAAATATTTTTATGTGGTTGTGTGGTGATCAGTTTTGATTGTCCTGTGCATCTGCAGCTCTCCAAATCAGGGAACCATGCTTTCACATTGAAGACACTAAAGAGGAGACGGATATGTGACGTGTGCAAGCAGAACATTGACACCCCTGCGGCTTTCTGCAAGGGTGAGTCCACATCTTAGGACGGTAGCCGATTTAGATGCACATCTGACCAGCTCACTGACTTCCAGAGCAAATTATTGCTTCTTTTTATTTACAGAGTGCAAAGTTACAGTTCACAAGATGTGTGAGGCCAAGGTGAGCTATACATTTTCTACATAAATTCACCAGAGAGCTGCATACCTTACCTCCTAGCCCAGAGCAAAATGTGCACCTTTGTCAAAGGTTTTTGGGTACCAGTGTTAATGTGATGTTAGTCTTAAGCGGAGTAAGCCATGTGCACTGACCTAGATGTCTGGTTAAAGAAGGCCTGCCTCTAGAACTGCACTCATCCATGTAGTAACATGAATAAGAGGGAGACTTCTCATGCACCTGGAAAGTCTCCTCTCTTTTTTTTGAGTGACTCTTAACACAGTTTGTGGCTTTAGAGATTATGACTGTATATACAATACATCATCACTCATTAGTACTGTGAAAATAGCTCTAAGGATGATCAACTGGGGGGCAGAAGGGAGCTGTGAGCCATCAGCGGTCTGTATGCACAGTGAGGGATCAGAGGGCAAGAAGCAGCACAGCTCAGGCAATAAAGCACTTTGCAAATAAATGCCTTCTGTGCGTCCATCTGCAGATAAGTTGTTGTCTGTTATAAGAAAGCTGAATACAGTGAGCAAACAGGTGATTCTGACTGGGAAACTGGAGGGTCCTTGTTTGCAAGAGGTCACCTTCTAGTGCTTTCTGAGCAAAAGCACTGACAAGGTTCAGTGAAGTCAGTGCTCACAGCTTCAAACCACATGCATAAGGCATCGTAAGGCAGTCTGCATTTGTCTGTTCATAATTAGAAAGGAAATAACCCAGTAAACATCTTAAATCACTGTTTTGTTTGATACTTTTTCTTGTAGAGCCCCCATGGAGTGGACTGTTTCATTTGAACACGTTTTCACTGTGCGCGAGAAGCACTGTCTTCATCTGCAGTTTATGTTAAGCCATTGGCAGCAGCGGCTTCTGCTCTCATGTGACCCCACTCACATCAGCTCAGTGTCACACACCACTGCGAGAGTTCATGACCCTGCTGGAGTGGGACTGTTTTGTGTCACTCACTGTCCAGCAGCACGAGTCGCATATGCGCACTCAAAAGCAGCACACTGGCTCTCTCAGAGGCGCACAAAAGGACCTGCCATATTTATTTCTCTGCTCTCCAGGTCAGCAAGGTATCTCCACCTCCGTGCCCCCCCACCCCACCCCCCAGTGCGTATTTACACACACACACGCTCACACCGTAATGGTGTATGGCACGGCACTACCAGCTGTTGTGCCTTAGAAGCGTGTATTAAAAGAGGATTATTATTTTTGTCATGTGCATCCCCCGGTCACCCGGGCAACAGCCAAAAACAATTCTCGGAGGCTGCAGGAGGAGCGGGTGGCACGGACGTGAGTGGAGATCGTCACACAGGATGATGATCAGTCTGGATCGGAGAAGTCTGAGCGGGTAAATATAGGAAATAACAAGAGTGCCGTAGATGCCTGCGAGTGAGTGATCATAGGGGGACACAAATAAGTGAGAGGCAGCTGGGGAGGCAGTCTTTGTCTGTGTGAGCGTGTGCGATCAGTCCCATTTGAGGGTATTCATAAATAAAAAGGAACACTGGGTCAAGGCTTCAGACTGGTGTCTACTTCATACCAGTAAATCCCTCTACTGCGTGTTTCTGCTATTTGTCTTTCTCATAAAATGCTATATTACCACCTTCTCTCTTGCATCTCGCTGTCATCATCTTTTTCTAACCTTTAATCTCTGTTAGAATTCTGCTTTTTCTGATGTTTTGTAGTCACAGTTAAAGCATCTCCCACCTTCTCTGTGGCATTTTTTTTCATCTCCTTTTCAAATGTTTAATCCTTTCATCAGCATGATATGGCAGTCACTAAAGTTATGTGTTTTCATCTTTTATCCTTTGTGCGTTGTCTTGTCTTTTTCCATCTCATCAACTGCATCTCCCTGCTGCTATTTGTCCTCCTGCCTCTTGTCATCTCTCTCCCCCAGGCCACTGGAGAGGTCACTGCAGATCAGGACCCACTGTCTGCATGTGGCGTATTGATGTATGTGCGAATGCACGTGCAAGGGAAAGTGCTTGCATAGCCTCTGTGCGTCGCTGCCTCTGTGCGTAAGCCACAAGCGAATCGGGAGGGGAAGCGTTATGTTGCATGTGCTGCTGGCACTCTGCAAGCGTGTGCGAGAGAGGGAGGGGAGGCAAAGTTAGTTGGTGAGAGAGAGTGAGCGGAGTGGGACGCAGCGTATCACACTCTACACACAGCACTGCTCAGAGGCAGAGGGAAAGACTGAAGCTGCTTGTTGAGAGGTAAAAACATGCTCTGCTCTGTATTTACCGAGTACAGCGTTTTGCTTTAGTTTGTCTGCAGCACATCAGTTTCAACTTTTCTGTGTTTTTGTTTTCTGCTGAGTTACAACCTTACATCTTTAAATCCTTTCCACTGCGTTTGTTCAAATTGTGTGGCATGCGATTGTGCATATTATTCCATTAAAGCCATAGCCAGAGTGCTCTTGCTTTGCCCAGAAAGAGGATTTAATTTACTGTGATTAAGGAAAGTGCAGACATTTAAGCAGAGATTCCTGCTGTGACCTACAAAAATACACTGATTTTAATTATTTAAACTAGAGAATGGATTCATAAGATTTACTTTTTAATGAGAGTTGTGCAGGTTAGCAGTTTATGGGCACTGTGCCTAAATGGCTTTTCATACATTACCATATAATATCTGTAAATGCAATGTTTGTGCCAGGTTTTTTTTTTTCAGGTTAGATTCGATTTGTGTTTGTGTGTCTGTTTTGTGTGTCTGTTTCTGTGTATTTTTATTTGCTTGCACTTTCATATTTTCTTACTTTTAACTGTATCAATATTAATAATACAGACTGTGGAACCTTCTCTGTGACAGAGCAGTGCCCACAGGATCTGTCTACTTCTTCTGCTGTTCCAGTGTCGTGCTATTTGTTACTGTGTATATGCAAAGTCACCATTTATGACCAAAGGACAGCACAGAGACAAAGGGACCCAGTTACCTGTCCTGACATCTAATGTTGTTTAGTGAAATACAGATGGTTTTACACCGTCTGTTCATGCACGCCAGCTGCTCTCCTAATCTTTCATGCTGATGTATGAATTGACATAGGATTGTGAGTTTGAACAGCTACAGTTGTCTTTGACAAATTTAGATAAGTTTTCTGTCATTCACCATTCACCATATATATATATATATATATATATATATATATATGGTGAATCCAGCTGTTGTGGTTTTCTGAGATTCTTAACTTTTTCGTTGTCGTAAGCTGCCCACATTCACCTACGTTTGTGAGGTTCATGTCTCAAAACAGGGGAACAAGATAGACAAGGAGTCAACAGATGTTTAAAGAGGATGTTGTTTGTTACATAATCCTGTCAGATTGCTCATCTCTGTAACTTGATTAAGGTGGTGGCTTATCACTATCATTGTGCTGGTGCTATTTATAACCATGGTGTACTTTCTACAAATAATTATCATGGTTAATTTCATTTTACTGCTTTTCCTGCCATAGCAACAGTAACGCCCACTCATACACACAGATGCATGTCAAAGCATTTATATTTACCCTTTAATTTTTATTTTTTTTTAATTTCCTGAGAGCCTATGCCAAGCTGTAAGCCTTGTTTAATATTCCAGGAACTATCCAGCTCCTATTTTCTTAACAGGGTCACAATGGGACAGACTCCAAATGTCCGTTAGTTGTGAGGCAGCCACACGACACTTATTTCAAAATCAACTGCCAGATCTCTTGAAAGAGTGACTTTGCGGGATGATTGACAAACAGAGAAAATGAGTCTGTAAGTGTTGTGAGGGACATTTAGTCTAAAATAAGGAGCTCTATTAAAATAGCTCTGAGAAATCTCTCTGCTCTGTGTCAGTGGTCAGGAGGCATGTTCAGCTGTTGACATCTCTCTCCCATGCAGCGGTCAGTCTCATTTACTGCCTCTGTTTGCCTCTCCTCTTTCCTCTTCCTGTCTCCCTGTGTCTTTCTATTTTCTATAAGATCTGCCTACTTTCTGTTCCCCAGATATTTTATTTTTACTTTGAGCCCCTCTTGCTCTATCCCACGGGCCATTTTGTCAGTCAGTTAGTGGCGTGCTGTGCCTTTGCTGCATGCGATGCTTATCAAGGTGCTCTTTGTCATCTGATGTTGTTTATTCAGGAGGAGTATTTCATGGCAGGGATGATTGTGGTCACCCTGCCCCCTGGCTTTTTAAGTAGTAAGGCAGAGTGTGTGAGTGTGTGTGTGTGTGTGGGGGTGGGGGGGGGCAGACTGCAGGAGGTAGGAAATAGAGAAATGAGGGATCAAAGATGAGAGAAGGATGAAAGGCAGAGTGGTAACAAGACAAGAAAGAGAGTGTGTTGTACTTTCAGGTAAAGCCTCCCGAATCTCTCCAGCCACTAAAAATAAAAGCCCCCAGATTTTATTTTAGCTTTCAGCAACTTTGAGTATAAGTGACTTTTTGTGAGAGTACAGAACATGGAATAAACCATGGTAATTTCGTTTTTTTCCACTTTCTGGTTTGAAGGCTTACTCACTTCTCCCTTTCCAGAGTGTGATGTCAGCTCTGAGTTGACTGTCAGATTGAAGCTCGTTCCTCCTAGATGGCACACTGACGCCTGTGTCTCAGACACTCACATTTATCTTCTGCCTTCCCCGCTGTGACAGATCTCTGTGTTGGATTTCCTCTCCAAGGAATAATTCAGGATGTGGCAGTGATCAGATCAGATTCCTATCCCTGCTACAGTTGCACTGCTGTGGCTGGAAATAAATGCCAGGAAAGTTTAATGTGGGACTGAATATTGATTAAGTCGGTAGTTTTTTGTTGATAAGCTACACTGCAAAAGTCAGGAAATATTGAAGATCTTGCCAAAGCTTGAAATGATTATTGGGAAATATTTGCTTTCACATGTCTGTTTGTTCAAGTTGGATTCAGCATAAAGACTGGACACAGGGAGAAGAAGCTAGCTTTTTACCATCTGGCACATTCAAGTTAGGGGTTTCCCCCCTTTTTAGTCTATCAGATGAGACAGCTATCAGCTGTAGCTTCCTATTTAATATGCACACATGAGAGTGCCATCAATCTTTTCATCTAACTCCCAGCAAGGAAGCAAATTTCTCAAAAAGTCGACCTTTTTAATCCATCGCTTGCTTTGCAACAGTTACAAATGTGAACCAAAGAAATGAAACTGGTGGATGTTTATGATTCCTGCTTCATGGATAAATTACATTTTATTGGATGAACAGATCAGGTAAAAATTCTACCAACAGCCAGTCCCTGAGGTGGGGAGGGATGTGGGGGTCGAGCGCTGTCACTGGCACCTCAGTAAATGCCGACTGATGAACAAGACAAACTGAACCAGATGGCTCCTTTCCCAGTGGCTCCAGCTTACAGTCCGCATGCATTAATGAAGACCCTAAGGCTGGCAGAGCTACCAAAGACACGTGTGTACTCTGCATGTAATTTGTGTGTGTTACGTGTGAACCTAGGCTGAGCAGCACTGACATCCTGTTGCAAATTGCTTCCTGTTGACTCTGGTGTCTTTCTCCTGCTGCATTTCTATGTTCTATGCCTCTAGGTTCACCCCTGGTCTTCTTTTTGTCTGTGTGTGCGTGTGTTCATGTGTATACATGGGTACACATGTGTGTGTTGTGTCTGTCTCCCACTGTTCCTTCCTGGAACCGGCTACTTCATCCAGTAACCACCATTATTAAACCTGTTAAGAAAAGAGTTATTGCCGATGGCTGCATCTCCATGTTCTTTCATTTCCTATTATAAGTTTTATAACAGGTTTGCGATTACGTTTGTCATATCATGGTTGTGCTGTCGTGAGTAAAATGACATGTTGGTGTGTTGGGTGTCTGTCTACATGACGTTACATAACCTTCTTAGAATTTTGTTGTGTTGCTCTTTTCCCATTCACTCCCCTTTTTACTAATTTCTCCCTAGATCACATGTTGATTTACGCCCCCCCCTTTTTTTTCCAGTAATACTCCCATAAACTTTGTGCTGGTAATACTTGTCCACTCTGGAGCATTGTCATCTAGTTTTGTGTATTAGAAACGGTGTGTCCTATAAAATAAGAAAGCTTTCATTTGGGGGGGTTAATGGAATAATAGTTGATTTATCTGAAAACTCATTGACATTAGTGTAGCAATACGCTGATTTTTGGGAATTGTGCTGGAACAAGTCAGACTGACAACCTCTCCTCTCCAACAATCTACAGAACTTAGAAGATCTGCTAATGGCTAGTTTTCAATACCATCAGAGGTTTAGAGGTTTTCAGTGACCTAATGTGTTTTTAATATGTTCTTGGTTATTAGTGGCATGCAAAGAGCCAACACCATATGGGAAGTTGGCTCACTGGTCTGCATTACAGTCTCTTCCTGAGAAGTTGAATTGGGATCATGAGGCGGCTGCTTCAGCTCTTAATTTGGATTGTTTATCACATCACAGTGCAGCATCTTATATAATATTTTTAGTATCCATTCAAAACTGTGCCGTCATTTAATTCAACAACTCTGGTCTTGTCATGCTTTGGCAAGAGACGGACCCAGAAAGCAGACTTAGGCAACAATCGGTAGATTTACTAGATCAAAGACTAGTTAAACTCCCTCAAGAGGTAAACTGGAGGCAGGGACTTTTGGCGGCTCTACAGATTTGAACACATGGGCTCTGTCAGAGAGGAGACACACAGTTAGCAACATCCCAGAAGAGTAGGCTAGTATGTATATAGAGGTTTGTGGAGCAGAGGTACTCTTACTTGAGTTTAGGCTTTGTAGGTGGCAGGTGGGGAGGCAGGTGAGCAGATGTGTCCTTCCTTGAATGTTTTAGACACCAAATGAGAAAAGTTGGAGAGCTGGCATGGAGACCTTCACAAACAGCAGACAAAAATATGTCCAGACCTATAGCCTCTCTAAGCGTGCAGTGGTTAGGCAACATAGTGGTGATAATGATCTGGCAGAAAACTATTGCCACCTCCAGCCTTGATATACTCATCTCATGATTATTAAGTGCAAAACAGGTGCAGGAAGGATTCCTCACAGGAAGAACTCACCCCAGTGACAGCCCGAAGGCACAGAGGCTGCCCAAAAACTCCACCTGTAACTTAATCTGAAAATTAGAGAGAAAGGGAAAAAGAAAGACAGATTACAAATGCCTAGCCAGCTGCTCCACAATAGGTCTTCATTTTTATTCCAGGTATATGTCTTTATCCTTACTGACATTGTACTGCATGCATATGCTAGCATTTAACTAAACAGTTGCGCAGTGGACTCGCCTCTGTGCTTGTCCTGCTAGACCTCTGTGCAGCATTCAACACTGTTGACCATAATATTTTATTACAAAGATTAGAGCGTGCCATAGGTAGGCACTGTGCTGCAGTGGTTTGAATCATATCTACCTAATAGACTCCAATTTCTTTATGTAAATGGGGAGCCTTCTTCACATACTAAAGTTAATTATGGAGTTCCACAAGGTTCTGTGCTAGGGTCAATTCTATTTACATTATACGTGTTTCCTATTATTAGAAAGCATTGCATACATTTCCACTTATATACAGATGATACACAACTGTATCCATGAAGCCATGAGACACATGAATTCGTTAAACTACAGGAATCTCTTAAAGATATTAAAACCAGGATGACCTCTAATTTCCTGCTTCCTGTCTCAGTGTGATGCTGAAAAACTAGTTGGATTTATTACTTTAGGTTGGACTTTTGCAATTCATTATTATCAGGTTGTCCTAAATGCTCCCTGAAAAGCCTCCAGCTGATCCAAAATGCTAAAATGAGAGTACTAGAAAGAGAGAGCATATTTCTACAATATTGACTTCTCTTCATTGGCTCCCTGTTAAATCCAGAATTGAATTTAAAATCCATCTTCTTACATACAAGGTCTTGAATAATCAGGCCCTACCTTATCCCAGAGACTTCATAGTACCATATCACTCAAATAGAGCACTCAGACTGCTGGCTTATTTGTTGTTCCTATAGGACACTTAAGAGTAGAATGGGAGGCAGTGCCTTCAGCTTTCAGGCCCCTCTTCTGTGGAACCAGCTGTGAGTTTGGATTCGGGAGACAGACATCATCTCTACTTTTAAGATTAGGCTTAAAATTTTCCTTTATGATCCCGCCCAATGCAACGAGCATTTCTTCTTCACCCACCTTTTTTCTCTCTGTTTATACAAAACTCTGCATTTAATCATTGGTTATTATTAATTTCTGGCTCTCATCCACAGTCTGTCTTTTGTCCTGTCTCCCTCCACTCACCCCCAACCTGTCACAAAAAATGGCTGCCCCTCCCTGAGCCTGGTTTAGCAAGAAGTTTCTTCCTGTTAAAAGGGAGTTTTTCCTCCCAACTGTCCCCAAGTGCTTGCTAATCGGGTCATTTTGACTGTTGGGTTTTCTCTGTAATTATTGTATGTTTTTTACTTTACAATATAAAGGGCCCTGAGGCAACTGTTTGTTGTGATTTGGTGCTATATAAATACAATTGAATGGAATTGAATTGAAAACAACTACAGGCTCAGTGTCAAGTCATTTTCTTAAGACTGCTTCACTTGCAGATCACTGTGATTGGCATTTGACCTGTTAGCCTGTTGTCTGATGCCTGTGAGCACCTGCCAACACAACCACAGAAGGTGGCTCGGATACCAATCAGTGTCATGGGAAAGTTCAAAGGTCGAAACCTGACACAGTGTCACCTTTCAACGTGCAGTACTGAGGCCCTTAGCTGTGCTGGAATAGTAAATGTTTCAGTGAATTTCTCAACTTGCTTCGTTCCTTTCCGTTCTTCTTATCCATGCATTCTTTGCATTTTTCTGTACCCTCTCAGTTTTCATTAATATCATTTCCATTATAGTTTTTTACATTTTTTTTACATCCAAATGAGTCAGAAAAGTATCAAATAATCCAGACCAGAGGAAGCTGCAGAAACCTGTTAAATTTCTTGTCATAGCAGTGGCTGTACCCTGTTCAACTGACCTCAGTGTCCCTCTTGCTCTTTTTCTTCCTGTATACGTGTGTTTGTAGTTTTGGCAACTTACCGTTGGCTCACCACTACAAGGACTGCATGCCACATGTTGAGTCCCCCTGAAATGTATCCATTGCTTCTTTCTGGAGAGGCCAAAAAATGAAATCAATCACTTTTATTGAGCACCTCTTGATAGCCTGAGCTGCACTGCTACTTATTCAACTGCCTGGTCAGCACCATAAACACCAGTCAGCAATGAGTAAAGACTGAAAGACCACTCTTTGTCCTTTTTTTTTTACTATTGTATACACATATGTACACACGAGTAGTTGTTGAAGTTTGTTTCTAAACATCTATGTTTATGTGCACCAGCGATTGTATAGATCATATTCAGTGTGTCATCTATCACCCGTCCACCATAAGACAGCCACATCTGTGTTGACATCCTCTTCTTAAAACCAGCTGCTCTTAAAAGGAAGACAGGAGAATGAATTTTAATATCGTCTTCATCAGCTCTCCTCCGTGTGCCATCCCCTCATCTGTACTACTGGAGCTGCGCCAAGAGCATTAAGCCAAACTCACGACTTGAACATCTGCTGGTTTATCCCAATGTATACGTGTGGGTCGGTTACAGCTGCGACAAAAACAACCATATGCTTTCTTTCCTTTCAGGTGACTCTCAGCTGCAGCTCAACACCAGAAGTGGTAAGTTTTTACATGTTTCTGTCACAAAGCAGTTTTTTATGAGATGTGCTGTAAATGCAGCGCCAAGATCCTCGTCTGTTTGTTTCTCAGCACAGCTCCACTAAATCAACATCACAGAAAAAGAGAGGCTCCACACCAAGGTACTGCAAATTCTGTATCAAACACATTCAAAACAAAGAAGACATTTTTAGATGTATAAGAGAGACAGACAAACAAAATGAATACAGTAAATACATTAAAAGTTTTGCCTGCAATAAAAGAATGGCTTTTCACAATGTCCAGAAGTAAAAGTGTGGAACGAGTGATGGAGCATGTGATGGAGCACCACTATGACTTTGACCTCACCTACATCACAGAGAGGATCATCTCTGTCTTCTTCCTGCCGGAGCTGGAGGAGCAGCAGTACCGCAGAAACCTACAGGAAGTGGCCTCCATGCTAAAATCCAAGCACCAAGATAAGTTTCTGGTCAGTCTGAAATGCTGAAATAATAATAAATATTACTTCTAGAATACTGCTGTAATTCTATTTTTATGTTAGATTTAGGCAATTCTGCAAATGCTATTAAAAGTGAAGACATTTTTTCTTTGCATATACCTATCCACAAAGATTTTTTTATTTCAGTCCATATCTGTGATGAAGGGATAATCAAATCATTCCTTCCACTGTTTTATGTAAATGTACCCTATTTTGCTTTTTTTGCTATTTGCATTGTAAATGCATGGTTTGTGATGAATTTGTTAATTTGTTGTGTCTGTGCCTTCTCCAGCTCCTCAATTTATCAGAGAAGAGACATGACATCACCAGACTCAACCCAAAGGTACAAACGTTTACATCTGACACATAGCTCAAACCACTAATACATCACTGAAATGCATACGCAATGTATGTGATATATTTGAATTTATATACTGTATATTTAGGGTTAATGTAGTTTTTCTCCAGTATAAAACCACCAGTATTTGTCCCCTGTGGTTCAGGTGCAGGACTATGGCTGGCCCGATCTTCATGCCCCACCCCTGGACAGGATTTGTGCCATTTGTAAAGCCATGGAGACCTGGTTAACTTGTGACCCAAACAATGTGGTGGTCCTTCACTGCAAAGTCAGTGTAGCCTTATTACTCACCTGTTTCCTTTGCTGTCAAAATTTTATAACAGTGGTAAAACTGATTTCATAATCACGGATTTTTGTTCTGACAGGGAAACAAAGGAAAAACGGGGGTCCTTGTGGCAGCCTATATGCACTACAGCAAGATATCAGCTGGGTAATCCGCATCATTATAAGTCTATGAAACACTCAGTAGACCAACATATGTAAGCATCTGTTATTCACGCAAATATATGTAAGACATGAGCGCTTGCCGCTGATGCTTGATTTCAGTATGGCCAAAAAGTCACTAAAACAATCTTTGTGGATTTGTAGTTAAAGCCACCAATGTATTTCACGATTTCCTAGTGGCACACACCTCATCACAGACTAAAGCATTTATTAATTAATACACTTCTGCTTGTGTCCACAGAGCCGACCAGGCCCTCACCACACTGGCCATGAGGAAGTTCTGTGAGGATAAAGTCTCCTCTTCCCTACAACCCTCTCAGAAGAGGTGCCATTCACCATCGATTTCCTCCCTCTGCCATAAATTCTTTCTTGTTATGCTGTTGTCATCGCCTCGGTCACTCTCTCATCACATCGTTTCCTCACCTATCTTTGACAGATACATCTACTACTTTGGTGGGTTGCTATCAGGTACCATCAAAATGAACAGCAATCCCCTGTTCCTTCACCAGATCCTCATTCCTTCACTACCAAACTTCCATGCAGGAGGAGGTCAGTTTAACAGAGTATAAATGAAGCCTCTGTCTGCAAACTCTCACCCTTTTTATTGTTTTCCTTCAACTTCTTTCTGCATCTGCAGGATTTTATCCCTTCCTGAAAATCTACCAGTCACTTCAGCTGGTCTATACCTCAGGAGTCTAGTAAGTAACTGGTCAGCGCTGTGTGTGTGTGTGTGTGTGTGTGTGTGTGTGTGTGTGTGTGTGCGCGCGTGCGTGTGTGTGCGTGTTTTCAGCTCACCTCCTGCAAGCAGACATCTTTCCTTCCCTCAGTCTCTTTGACACATGTTGACTCTGTCTGTGTTTAGGTGGAGCCTGGGCTCTGCTTATGTTGAAGCTTACACAATTTGCCAGTGTTTACCCAAGTGTGACATGTTTTCACTTGTTTTAGATATTTTAAGATGGACTGTCCAATTTTTATAGTTTGTGTGTATCTGTGTATCTAGTGATCCACAAAGCTCCAGGGCAAGAAAACTGTGTGTGACTATGGAGCCAGCGCTACTATTAAAAGGGGACATTATGGTGAGAAACAGCCTATGATGAACTGTATGTCGCTAATTCATGACCTTACTGTGACTTATATCCTCTCTGTAACCACAAATACGTATAGTACATGACTGCAATAACTCCAATATCTGAGGTTTTTATGGCTAAGTCCTGTAGTCAGAGGTTTTTATTCCCACTTCAAAAAATTGCTACACAAAACACCTTTTCCTTCCTGAGACATAAAAAAAAAGAATTTTATCCTATCAACATCTTGAAACATTCATTGTACATTACTTTCTTATCTTCATCTTTGTCCATAGATAAAGTGCTATCACTGGCGGAGACGAGCAACAGAAAGGGAGGTGGTCTTTAGGGTCCAGTTCCACACCTGCACTGTTCATGGAGCTCAGCTGTGGTTTGGCAAGGGTGAACTCGACCAAGCCTGCATAGGTAAAAATACACAAGCCCCGAAGTTGGGCAGTAGTTTGGAGGTGCAATAGTAAGACAAAAATGTGCCAGCCGGGAAGCAGTGGCAGAGCCAGATAATTTGGCATAGAAATGCACGTCAGTACAGTCAACTGGAAAATGGATTCATTGTCACTTACGTTCAGAATTTGCTTTTTCAGACATGACAGAAGTCATATTATGTAAACCTTAATTGATTTTAAACTTGCTAAACTTTTTCTTCTTTAATTATAACTAATTACTTTTTTTAATGACTTGTGCTCTTTTAAATGTGCACATGTAACCACCTGAAGGCTTATTTACGGGTTGTGTGGGACTGCAAAACTTCTGTGGTCTGTGGTGGTCATGGCCAACCCTTTCTACCCATTGGCTCCACCCCCATCACAGGGGAACCAGTGCTGTTGTAAATCCCTGCACCATTGTTATGTAGACTCTGCTTCACTGCATAAAATACTATTAGAAGGAAACTTTGTGCTATATAGTTCTGTTGTTACGTGACTGTATAATTCTGTATGATTCCTTTATTCCTCAGACCATTGTTTTGTTTGTATTTAGAGACAAATAGAAAATGACCGTGTCAGTGTAGATGAAACAGAAACGTTAACATGGTTCACTAAGCAGCGCTCTCATGACAGTTGCTCTAAGTGCTACACACTGACTCATGCATACAATATATAACTAATAATAAATCCATGCTTATGCATGAAACTAAAAAGCAAGCTAATTTTAGATAGACTTCAATGAGGTGCTCTGCTCTGTTTCATTTTTTTTGGCCTATTTCTTTCCATTATGTTAAGAGTAAAAGCAAGTATCTTTATTTATTAACTTTGTTTTTGGTGTGTCTCTGTAGTTACACTCTGGATATTTTAGTCACTCCTTTATGTTTGTCTTTCTGTAGATGACAGGTTCCCCCCTGATGCTACAGTGGAGTTTGTCTTCTCTAATGGACCAGAAAAAATGAAAGGTGAGTATCATTGTCTGCTTATTTCTGCATCATTTTATTCAATTCAGTTCAATTTTATTTATATAGCACCAAATATGTTGTCTCAAGGCGCTTTATATTCTAAAGTAAAAAACATACAATAATTACAGAGAAAACCCAACAGTCAAAATGACCCCCGATGAGCAAGCACTTGGAAAGGAAAGGAAAAAGACCTTGTGTGTAAGAAGAAGGATTTTAAATTCAATTCTGGATCTAACAGGGAGCCAATGAAGTGAAGCCAATATGGGAGAAATGTGCTCTCTCTTTCTAGTCCCTGTCAGTACTCTAGCTGCAGCATTTTGGATCAGCTGAAGGCTTTTCAGGACAACCGGATAATAATGAATTACAATAATCCAGCCTTGAAGTAATAAATGCATGAATTATCTTTTCAGCATCACTCTGAGATAGGATGTTTCCAATTTTAGAAATATTGTGCAAATGCAAAAAAGCAGTCCTACATATTTACTTAGTATGTGTACTGAAAGACATATCCTCACAGTGTTACTGGAGGCCAAGGTAATGCCACCCAGAGTAAGTATCTGGTTAGACACCATGTTTCTAGGGGACAAGTAGAATAACTTCAGTTTCATCGGAATTTAGAAGCAGGAAATCCAGTTTTTTACATCTTTAAGACATTCCTGCAATTTGATTAATTGGTGCATGCCACTTGGCTTCATGGACAGATAAAGCTGTGTATCATCTGCATCAAGGTGAAAATGTATTCAATGCTTTCTAATAATACTGGGAAGGATGTATAGTGTAAACGGAATAGGTCCCAGCACAGAACCATGTGAGGAAAACTGCCCATTTACATGAAGAAATTGGAGTCAATTATTGGATTCAAACCACTGCAGTGCAGTACCTTTGATACCTATGGCATTCTCTAATCTCTGTAATAACATATTATGGTCAGCAGTATCAAAAGGTGCACTGTCTATGTCTAGCAGGACAAGTATAGAGATGAGTCCACTGTCAGAGGCTCTAAGAAGATCATTTGTAACCTTCACTAATGCTGTTTCTGTGCTGTGATCAATTCTGAAACGTGACTGAAACTCTTCAAATAAACCGTTCCTCTGCAGATGATCAGTTAGCTGTTTTACAACTACTCTTTCAAGGATTATTGAGGGGAAAGGAAGGTTGCAGATTGGCCTATAATTACCTAAGAAAGCTGGGTCAAGTGATGGCTTTTTAAGTACCACCTTAACTAAGGGAGTGTTAATTAGCAGTAAGCATTAATTAATGGTAGGACTTCTTTGAGCAGTTTCGTAGGAATGGGGTCTAATAGACGCGTTGATGTTTTGGAGGAAGTAACGACTGACGTTAACTCCAAAAGATCAATTGGAGAGCAAGAGTCTAAATAAATATCAGCAGTAGTGAAAGTATCTGTTCACAAAGATATGTCTGTGAGATGGTTATGAATTACCTTTTTTAATTTTTATTTGAGAAGAAGTTCATGAAGTCATTAAAGTTACAGGAATACTCGCTCACCAGAGCTCTGACTCTTTGTCAGCCTGGCTACAGTGCTGAAAGAAACCTGGGCTTGTTCTCATTTTCTTCTATCAGTGATGAACAGTAAAATGTCCTAGCTTTACAGCTTTTTTATAGAGCAACAAACTCTTTTTTTTTCAGGTTAAATGAGCATCTTCTAAATTAGTGAGATGCCATTCCCTCTCCAGCTTACGAGTTATCTGTTTTAAGCTTTGTGAATTATACCAGGGAGTCAGGCACTTCAGATTTGAAGCTTTCTTTTTCAGATCATCTCACAGTATCCAGGGTCCTACGCAGTGAGGATGTGAAACTACTGACGAGATGATCTATCTCTGAGGGAATAGAGCAGGGATCCTCACTTCCAGGCCTCGAGGGCCGGTGTCCTGCAGGTTTTAGATCCAACACACCTCAATCAAATGGCTGAATCACCTCCTCAGTAAGCAGTCAGGTTCTCCAGAGTCCTGCTAATGACTTCTATGTTTGACTCAGGTGTGTTGAAGCAGGGACACATCTAAAACCTGCAGGACACCGGCCCTCAAGGCCTGGAAGTGAGGATCCCTGGAGTCGCTGGTCTGCACTGTGTTGCACATGGCATTGAAGAGCATAACAGCACTTTCAGAAAGACGTCCACTGTAATAAAATGTATTTCCCATTGCTGTGTACCATTAAAGTAAATTTAAATGTTATTAAGAAATGATCGAACAAAACAGGGTTTTCAGGGAATACTGTTAAGTCTTCAGTTTCTATGCAAAATGTCAGAACAAGATCCAGAGTGTGGTTAATGTCTGTGGGTGGGCTCATTTACATTTTGAGAGAAGCCAAATTAATCTAATAATAGATTAAATGTCATTTTCAGCATCTACATTGATTTTTAAATTACACACTAAATGTTCCAGATTCATATCATTATCAGCGACTGCCACAGATTATATTATTATCATCATCTTTATATATGTATATATGTATACAATGTATATATTTCATATTTCAAATTGATCTGTTTGTTTTATATTTCTGGGTGTTTTAGTTTTAATTTATTTAAATTATTAGTAATTCTTTCTCTAAACGGATGCTGCTGTAACAACAGGAATTTCCCTCTGGGATTAATAAAGTATTCTGATTCTAAAATTATTTGATCTGAACTCAGCACTAAATCGGATACCAACTTTGAGAAATCAGACAGACACTCGGGTGGGCGATAGAGCACAACAAATAAAGCAGGTTTTTTAATTGTCCACTTAGGGTGGACAAGGCTAAGAGTCAGGCTTTCAAATGAATTAAAACTCTGCATGGGTTTTTGATTAATTAATAAGCTACTTTTCAATGCACTCGGTCCTTTCTTTCACATTTTCAATTCAGTTCAATTCTTCTATTCTACAGAATGAAAAAATGTGATTCCAGCTCATGCTATATAGCAGCAGGGTTTATGTAATAGCTATTTAAAATGAATAAACATAAAGAAAGAAGCTCACAAATACTAACACAAGCCAACATATTCATGAAGAGCTATTTTTAAATATGTTTCACATGAAAATGTGTTCAAGATCAAGAATACCACAAGAATGACGCCTCCATCAAAGTGGACTACAACACCTCGGACCCTGTTGTCAGATGGGACTCCTATGAGGACTTCAATCTGCGTCATGAAGACAGCACGGAAAGTAAGAAATACTATACATGTGGTTGTAAGAGCTACATTCATGGTTAAAAAAATCTGTGAAGCTTAAGGTTTTATGTATCAGGACTTAATAATCCTCAGCAGGTCTTAAAATAAGGTAAATGCAACCTCAGATGAATAATAACACATGACATATTACACAGTGTCATTATTTATTATTTATTTTATTTTACTAAATCCTAAGCCAAAATGCAGAAGCAGTGAATATAATTTGTGAAACCATTATTAGCAACAATAACCTGAAGTAATCATTTTCTGTGACTTTTATCAGTCTCTCAAATAATTGTGGAGGAATTTTGGCCTCTTCAGTGAGGTATTCGTTTATGCACAGCTCTCTTAACCCTTTATAGGGCAAGTGATCTTTGGTCATTTTTGCACAATTTATATGTGATACCCATCCCACGCCTCAGTGAGGTTAAGAAGCATGTGGTCTTGAAGAAAGGGCATAATGTTGTATAATTTATAATGTGTATATTGTAATGTTGCCTCATAACCCTTCCCAGATTGCTGACTACCAACAATTGCATCTCTAAGTTAATTGCTGATTCTTTCCTCTTTAACGTTGTGTTAGCACACACACCCAACTGCTCCGGACCACCAAACTAATAAAACTTTTATAGCTCACACTTGCTGATGATCAGTTCATCAAGTGCATTTGTCTAGCTTCACCTGGCTGCCACTTTACCCCTTTGGGCATCTATAAGCATTAAAAGGTGTTTTTATTTGTTCACACACTGCTTCTGCATTTTAGCTTAGCTTTTGTCAAATAAATAATGACAGTGTAATATGTCATGTATTTACCTCATTTTAAGACCTGCTGACGACCAGATGTCCTGACTGGCAGAACTGTAGGATTGAAAGACGATGAATGCTCTTTTCACTGTGGCTGTAAGCTTTAAATAAATAATGAGGAATCACATTTCCGTCTTGTTTTTGCTAGATATCGCTCATACAAGGGGCCCTCTGGACGGAAGCTTGTATGCCCAAGTGAGGAAGCGACGTGGACCAGGAGCCACTGCTTCACCAGCATCAACCAATAGCTGCCTCACTAGCAGCCCAACAGTGAAGTCCCAAACTTCCACCCAGTCCCAGCCTCTCACCTACACTTCTAATTCCAGCTGCTCCCCCGTCCCCTCTGATCACCTGGGTGACACCTCACAATCCATTCATAAAAGAGGAAATATTGACTACCCATTGAGGAGAGGAGATAGGGAAGATGAAACAAAGGATAAGACAAGAGTAAAAGAAAGGGACAGAGAAACAGCGATTTTAGATGATCCAGACCCATCAAGTCCTGGAGGGTTGAGGCGAGAGCACTCGTGTTGTGGTCGAGCAAGTATGAAGTGTGGTGACATGGGGTTGGAGAGGGACAGGGAACCCTGTCTTCCCAATAGTCACTGTCTTGGACGTTGCAAAAGCATTAAAAACCATCCAAAAAGCCAAACGCTGCCAGTTTTACCATCCAAATCAGTGTCCCCTCATCCTCACTCAGCTCATATGGAGCTCTGCCATCGCCACAGTGCCCATCCTCTACCAGAGTTGCCATGGGAACGTTCAACCCCTCCTGTATCTCTACCCTTTGTCCACAGGCCACGCTACCCTTATTCCACCCTTGAACATGCACACCCACACAGCCACACCTTACCAGCGTCTAACAGACTCTGCACAGGGGAAGAGTGCCACCTCCTCCATTATTCCAGCCATGGCCCAGGGTCTCACCTCTCCAACCAGCTACAGCCCTCAAGCCCTTACAGAGAAATGTTCTTTGGCTCTCCTGCACAATCCTCTGCTTGCCCCTGTCAAGACTGTTCTGGCAGACGAGAACACCAGTCAGCCTCAGTCAAAACATTACACTCTGCATACCCAGATCAATCAGAAACCCTACACTGGCCTCAAGGAACAGGTGTAGCTCCAACATGGGAAACTGAAAATCCATGGGACATTGCAAGAGAGGCAGAATTTTGGCAATGCAAATCCACTTTGCCTGTATTTCACCTCTGCCAACCCTCTCTGGACCGAGCTCCAAATCTGGAACACCCTAGATTTGCCTTTGCACCTCACCAGAACTACCCAATCCCCCAGTCGCTAATAGATATACGGGATGGGGCCAGCAGTGGATACCACACACCTCCACACCCACGCCACTCTTGCCCCTGCTCACCTTATCAGTCATCTCCAGCCGAAAGCCACGAGAGCCGGGGTTATGCCTCAGGGTATCACTCTGGATCAGCTTCCCCTCTACCTACTAGTAGCCCATCTCCAGGGACAGGAAGGCTGCCCGAGACCCCATTGGGATCCAAAGACCAAACACACACTGAGCATCACAAAGGTGAATGGATGAATGGAAAGGACTAAGTGGATGGGTTCACATGCTTTGCTTTTCTTTGTCTTGTATCACTCATCTCCCTGTTCTCTTATACTTTCATCTCATATTTTTTAATCTCTCTTGTCAAAGTGGAAAAGGCAAAGACAGGTGCCGAAGATGACATATCCCAACATTCAGAGACTAAGTCTGATTCTAATGGTCAGTCAAGCACCCCTGGGCCGGACTCTGATCATGACTACACACTTATTGGTAGCAGCAGCCCCACACACACAGAAGACAGGTGAGTGAAACTTTGCTTTCTGACATCTCACAATTCTGGAAAATACAGCTGCATATCAAGATATGGAGAAAAATTTCTTTCGGTCCATATGTTCTCTGTCCATTAGTGTAAATGCTGATAGCCCTTCTCAAAGCCAAGAAACATCTGTACCTCAAGAGGCCAACACAATTAACAGCAAATCCGTGAAACCGACAGAAACACAAACTCAAGGTTCAATCATAGCTATAAACCCCACACAACCATCGAGTGAGACCTCTGAGAGCAGAGGTCTTGATGGTCAGCTTGGAGCAGCCAAGGTCATGGGACACGCAGCTGGATCCAATCCATCACATGCTTCAAGCTATGCAACTGTCATTATCACCCCAGTTCAAGTGCAACTCAATGGTTCTGCACTCCCTAATGATACCCCGTCTGACTGCAGCAGAGGTGTATCTATAAATCCTCCAGCCAGTTTAAGTTCTAGCCCTTCCACCACTTCCCCAGATTCTCCTATTGGCTCCCCGGAGTTACAGTCTTCTCCTCAGCGCTCCACATCTGCCACAGACACAGCAGGACAAAGGCTGACTCTAGACAGAGATAGCTCAGCTGACACTAAACCACCTTCGCCTCTTCCTGATGGATATCATACACCAAGCTTTCCCTCAGCATCTTATTACTACCCATTACTAAATGTCCCCCATGTCCCATACACGGGGTACACTGCAGTCACTATCCCCGCCATCCAGCCACCGCTCCCAGAGAAAAAACGTTTTTCCACAACAGCAGCATCCCTGAATGGACACAATTCTCTAATTCGGGCTTCCTCGGCTCCTTCCCCAACGCATCACGTTACTTTCTGCCGTGCTATGGGTGAACACAAAAGAGGGTCTGCACAACACAGCTGTAGGGAGGAGCCAGACATCAGGGTGAATGCTAAGTTTGTCCAGGACAGCTCCAAGTACTGGTACAAACCAGGGATCTCCAGAGACCAAGGTGAGAGCTTTAATGAAGCATGAATTTGTACATCAGGATGGTTCATATTTAACCCATATTATTATTTCAAGTCACAACATTGTCGCTCTAATGTTTCTACTATAGCCATAGCTGTGTTGAAGGACAAGGAACCAGGAAGTTTCCTCATTAGAGACAGTAATTCCTTCCAGGGTGCCTATGGCCTGGCCCTCAAGGTGGCCACCCCTCCTCCCAATGCCAACTTCTCTGGGAGCAAAGGTATCTATTGCACCTCTTTTACTCAGCCCAAGTTTAACTTGCATCTGTGGATGTGACATCAGTTTTGGCGTACAGTGCCGCTTGCGAGGTGAGAGCGGCAGGTATAATGGGCCCATAAGGCATGTGAACTGGAACAGAGATTTGAAAGAAAGGTGCGTTTAACAGAGTATCTAAAGTAACACTAATGGTATCATTCTGGGAAAAGCAGCATTTTTAGTAGTTTTTTGAATCATGCTATAAAAAAAAAGTCGTTTTTAATGGCGATACACTGTATTAATGTGTTACAAAGGTTCATTGTTAACAAAATAAATTTATGGTCAGTCTAAAAGATATCACTACATTATGCTATATGTTTGTTTATGCATCTCTGTAGTAGATGTTCAGCAGCAAAACAGGCTGCCTCTTTTTCATCCTTCCTTGCTTCTCAATCTCCTGTTTCCCAGGGGATCCTCTTGAACAGCTGGTGAGACACTTCCTCATTGAGTCTGGGCCACGGGGAGTGAAGATCAAGGGTTGCCAGAATGAGTCCTACTTCGGTTAGTTACACGGTAGACACATGTGCTGCCGTGTATTTCATAAATTTGGGTTTTATACGAGAAACATTTTTTACCTACTTATTATTAACCTAAAAACATAAAGTTTTTACATATTTACTTCATTTGAAGTCCTCAGATTTCTGTCTTTTAATCCCTTCTAATCCCTTCGTTTTCTTTTTGTCTTTGCCTCAGGAAGTTTATCGGCTTTGGTGTACCAGCATTCAATTACTCCCATCTCATTGCCATGTGCTCTTCGCGTCCCAGAAAAGGGTAATATTTGTTTAATTAGATTTCAAATGAAATACTTTTTCAAAAACAAAATTTCAACTTTTTTAAAGTAAGCTATATCTATTATGGGTGAGCAGTTAAATGCCCCTCTATGATTTTTGATGTTATGTAAATGAAACCCATGATGTTTCAGATCTGGTCGGGGAGCTTCAGGAGATGCAGAGTGCAACAAATACCAGCACTGCAGCTGAGCTCCTCAAACAAGGAGCAGGTAGTAGAAATGCTGGCACACATGCTGTGCAGTCATTTTACTGTTTACCTTTAACCAGCTGAGACTGCTCAAGCTCCATATTTGCACAGTCCTAACCAATAAGCACACATATTAATAATATTCCTTATCTTTTTAATTTCGCTAATGAACCAGCGTGCAATGTGCTCTACCTGAACTCTGTGGAAACAGAGTCGTTAACTGGTCCCGAGGCAGTCTCTAAGGCAACCAAGTACACTTTATCACTGAATCCACGCCCGGTGGCAACAGTGGTCCACTTCAAAGTATCCTCTCAGGGTATCACACTGACGGACAGCAAACGAAGGTACTTATGAGGAACTATAATCTTACATATAATGGAGAGCATCACGTTTTCATATAGTGAGCATCACTGGTAAAATTCTTTTGGTATTGGGTATTGTGTCGATTCTCTGATACACAATCTGAAGCGGCCTGACAAAGGCTCTCAGTGTTGTTTATGTTTACACAGGCTGTTTTTTAGGAGACACTACCCAATCAGCAGTGTCACCTTCAGCAGCCTTGACCCTCATGATCACAGGTAGGTTGCTAAGAAACTAAAAAAAACAGTTTTTCCCCTTGTTAATAAAAAGTACTTGTGTTTCTGTGCTTTACTGCTGTTAATCTTTAGTAACAATGGGATTAGATGTGTGTTTGCCGCTGCTGTAATGACTTATATTTTTCTAATATAAGTTCTTTTTGTGAGGTGCATATGTTTTATAGTGCTGCTCTTGTGCCTAGTAAATCAGTCTCTGTGTCCTTGTCCTCTTTGTCTCTATTTGTGTACCCGTGCTTCAGGTGGACTAATTCTGATAGCACGTCAAGCAAGTAAGTGCTTGTGTGGCAGTGTTTTTCATTATCAGTGATATTACCAGCTGGCACCAGGTGCTACTTTGCATGGCAGTTGATCACCACTGGACTTTGTCACTCACTTCCAGAGAGGAAATTTACTTTCCATCAGTGTTAAATATGGTTTGCTCTCCATTCCATTGACCTCTCGTGTCTGCGCAGGATGTTTGGCTTTGTGGCGAGACGGACGGGTACTGCTACAGAAAATGTGTGTCACCTGTTTGCGGAGATGGACCCCGAGCAACCGGCTGTAGCAATTGTCAACTTTATCAACAAAGTCATGCTGGGACCACAGCTACGGAGATGAGAAAGCAGGAGAATTTCAAACAAAGAAACTCTGGACTGTTAGGGATCTGGGGGAGATCTGAAAATGATTTTTGACATATTTTCTATTGGAGTGTGTATATACCATTTTTCTTTGCATTTATACAAATGGAATCACTGTGTTTGGCTGTATGACTGTTTTCTAAGAGAATCTAGTTCTGAAAAATCACTGCTCTGTGGGTCAAAGTATTATTTAGAGGAATAGCCAAAGAGTGACCTGACCTTGGTGATATTCGCTGAGTAAGCCTGAAAAAGAGAGGTTTCATTTGGTTTGTGTTTCTTTTTCCTTTTATTATTGTTGTTAAAATCATTTTTATGTTATATTTGTTGTCATTTTTCAAACTGTTCACATGATGAACAAACTTCACAGACTGCATGAGCAAACGTCCATGTCATTTTAATACCATCTTCTATACATCAGTATCCAAAGCTAAAGAAAAAGGGCTCAGAATGTGGCAGAAAGTAAGAGTCATGTGTTAACTGGCGTAGTTGCACTTGTGTTCCTAGAGAGACTGAAGCGAGTTAATGAAAGTGTGTATTCTGATGATCCAAGGAAAAAGTGTCTGTGGCTGCAGCTTAGATCACTCTTTACATATCTAAAAGACAAATCTGAAACATTATCGGTTTTGTCCTCACAGCATGAATACTAATAAAAGTATAACTACGAGAGCATCAAGTTAACCAAAATTTAAAATTCAACTATATACGATATAGCAATATTTAAAGTGAAAGGAGGAAAGCCTTAAAATAGATTTTGACAAATATGCAGTAAATTAAGAGATCATAGACATAACGTGACTATGAACAACCATTCTTATGTTGGTAATGTCATAATAAGAAAGCATAGAGAGATTTCCCTGTTTTAAACATCAAACAATATCCATTACAGGAGTAAACTGATTCACTTTAAACCAAAGACTAGTGATGAGCCTTTTTTTTTTAAATATATTTTTCAGTTTGGTATTTGTGTGTTTTCTATACACTGAGACAGTATCTAGATGACTTCAGCACAATTATTTTTAATATTCGTTTCTATGTAAAAGTAATAATATATTTTAGGTGTCTGCAGTGGTGAAAACAATGTTGTATGTCATATTTGACAAGCGCATTAAAGCAAGAACTTTAAACCAAATGCAAGAAGATGCGTCATGATTTAATTTTTAATTGTAATGCTGGTTCCATAGTGTACCTCACGTTTAATCTGGGGACAACCGCAGTCATACCATTCGGATCAAAAGTACGAGGTCCCACCGAGATTTGAACTCGGATCGCTGGATTCAAAGTCCAGAGTGCTAACCATTACACCATGGGACCAGCTACGCTAGCTGTGCTAATATACCGCTTCAAGTATACATACACATGTGAGAGCAGTCATCGTTTTTGATGTATATATTTTGCGATTATTATTCTGCTGACTGATCGGTTGTGATTAGAAACATCGGTCCTCCAGTTTTATCTTGTCTAACGTCAGACTACCGACTTACGCAGCTGCCTAGTGTTCCGACAGTGCTGATTGCACGCACGCGCACGCACACGCACACACACATACATGTAAAGCTAACCTAGCTAATCATAATAGCTTAGGAGACTCGCGGGATCCAAAAAAATGAGAAAGGAAAGCTAGCTCCTTATAAATATACGAGGCATCCATGTAAAAGTGCAGACTACAGACGTAGTGTCTGTGTGACCGACACGGTTCATAAAGTCAATACAATGCTGTATCGTACTGTTAATCACTTTAAGAAGCTAGCTAGCTACACGCTGTCCGATCCGATTCGACAGAATAAAAGCCTTCTTTTCAAAATAAAAGTTCATAATTTCATTAGCGCTGAAAGAATTCATTGTGCAATTTTATACATATGAAAACTGAGGTTTTGTCACTGTAATTTTTTAACCACTAACATTAAAAGTGCATATATCTGAACTTATTAACCCTGAAAAATGAGTCATAAACTATCAAAGGCTTCACTGACTGGCCTTAGAGTAAGCCACCAGCCCAAATCTTGGTGTTGTTTACAGCGCCGATAGTGTACTGAGGTAACAGGGGTTAGTAGGTTTGTGCATTAGACATAACAAAGACACAGAGACTATATTAGGTGATCCAAAGCACTTACACTTGAGTACTTTTCAAGCTCACTTGTTCAGTCCAACACTCAAAATTTAAATCAGCTGACAGGGTTGCTTAAGTTGCTTATGTAATAACGTAAGACTTTCATACTTTTCATACTTTCATACTTTTTTTTTTCTTTTGTCATTGAAACAACAAAGGCTTTACTTTGTTGTAATTGCTGGAATAAGCTCATCTGGTGCATAAAGGTACGTTTTTCTGGCAAGCACTCGGGGATTTATGGACGAATAGCTCTATGCTATTCTGAAACAATCCTGCAAGATTTACGGCTGTTGCATGGTTATATCACAGGGACCCATGCGTGTACATAAAGCATGACGAGTGAACATGCTCTTCCTCATTCTCCCAGAAGAGGGAACTAGAGCAACTTGAATAAGCGGCCGGACGGCCACACTGCTCCCAGAGGGGTCCTGGGGGGGAAACAGTAGAAGTCAAGGATAAGGATTTTTCTTAAGATTTTAGTGAATAAAAGATCACGCTCATCCTCACCGCACTATTATTCTTAAGAAGTGCATCATGCAACAACACACATACCTGTCTTCAATATGTGCGCATGTGTGCATGTGCATGTGCTTTATAAAGTCCAGGAACAGCTTTGTTGCCCTAATGGCCAACTCCTGAGTAATTCTAAAAAGAAAAAAAGAAGAAAATATAAGAGATTTAAAGAAAATCTTTAAAGATGACAAAGGAATTCATAAAGTGAGCGAGTGAATGCAGACCTTTTACAATCCACACAAGGAATTTGTCAACATAGTACTAAACCTAAGCTACATATAACTACTGTTTGTGAATTTTTGAATTTAACAGATCATACAAATGAAATTATATTAGCAATAATATAGAACAGTACAGTATAAGTACTGAAGATGGGATGGAAACAGCTGATATTCTGTTATGAATTTACCAGACAGATGACTGAACCTGCCAGCTCTGGAAAGTACATTAAAGCAGTTATTTTCCCCCAGAAAATCAAAATAAATAAACTGTAAAGTTTATAACTAGGTTGTTTTGGTCCTGCCCGACTTTATAGATCTTCAGGCATGTCCTGCGCTAAATGTCCTGGAGAGATGGCCGTTTATTGCTGCTGAAAAACAGTGCTGTTTACATCACCTGCTGCATAGCTTTACAGTTCAGGGTGGTGCAGCCTGGACACCATGCAGTGATGCAGCTGCTGCAGTTACTCTCATTCTAGCAGATTCAAAGGTTCTGAGCATTTTCGAAGCCATGATGAATTTCATGTTTAAATTACCTGTAATACTGAGCCAAAGGAACTGAAAACTGCTGACCAAGTAAAACATATTGATCATGTTGTTTCCCTCTTTGTCCTTGTTACTTCCTGAATCCGAGCATCGTGTCTTTCATCTACCCCGTCACCATATCAAGGGGGCTCTTCTTTCCTGGCAATAGCAGTGTTTACTTCCACTCTTGTCACATGAAGCCAGCTTGATGGAAGATACCACAAGAAATATGTGGACGGATTTACATCTCCACATAAAAATGCAGTCGTTTCATAACACTACCACATTTGTAACCAAAACTGGCAGATTGTATATTGTTTGAGATTTCTGCAACCAGATACTTTGGATCTGGATGCCAGAAATGTGGATTTTTTTGTTTTTCTTTGTTATTCCTCACCCCCCACCCCACCCCCACCCCACACACACACACACCAGAAATTGGACTATTGCTGAAGTGCAGAATATTTAGACTTTTTTTCTCCTTCTGTGAAAATGTAAGAAGTGACTGTGGCAGCTGTTGTGTCATTCTCAGACTGATAAACGTGAAGCTCTGCCACAAAGTTACGTGTGATCATTGAAAAATGCCGTAGGTGTTAGCATGCAGTGCTGAGAATAACAGTAGAGGAAGTGCCCATTTTCACCACCAGTAGCCTGCCTGTCAGCAAGTCCAAGATTCACTTGCACATGGTGGTGCTCAGACATCGTCCCTGAGGGTGGGGAGAATTATAATGAATGCTGCATTGTAATCAACAATCTTCTCAGTTACAGTTTGTTGCTTTTGTCAAAGAGATGGTGCATTGTGAAGACTGCTGGCATCCTCAGCTGATCTACTGCTTGCTCTAAAGTGCCGACCATCGACATTGCCTGGGGGAAGTGAACCCATGAGGGCTTTGACCGGCAGCCTGAGGCATGTGATGATGACAGATGTAAGTGGAACAGGGTGGCAGAACCTCAAGCAGGATATCCTGAGCTTCATAGGCATAACATAGATGCATACTGCATTGCATAGCAGGACATCTGCCAGCTGATTTTACAATTTAGCTTGGAATGAGCTCAGGTACTTTAGGTGGACCTCAGGGTGCTACTCTTGATCGCTCTGAATAATATAGTACTGTTAGACATACTATTTCTCCCTTTAAGTTTCAAATAACATGTAGAATGTGTTTGTTTAGGAGTGAGGCAGACACATGTGGCCTTGCTGGGCTTCCCTTGGAGTCTCTGCAATCGCTGTCAGACCTCCAAGCCTGTCCCTCAAACGTCCTCTGTAATTTGTTAATTTTCCACTTTTGGTGCATCAGCACTATTTTGCACAATAGATTTGGAGCTGCTCTGCAAAGTATGTCACTTCAGCAAATTATTTTACTTGTGGCCATAATAAAAACATCATGATGCATTATAATACACTAAGTGCTCCACTGTACCATAAATGCACATCCTCTAAATATACAGTCCCAGCTTTGGCAGCTTGGCTGTGCGATCAGCTGATGTCCTGTCATTTTACACTACATAATAACCAAAAGTCAAGTCTAGCTGTCCTTAGAGCACATTTCAGTTTAAGCCCTGTTGCTATGAAAGTTATTTATGTGTCTGCACTAGTGCCACGAAAACTATTCCCATAGTTTTAGTGGGTCAGTGTTTCTGATTTATTATTTCCACTCTCCTGGTTTCCAAGCAGCAAGCCAGCTCACGGAGAAAGGCCGGAGCATCTGAGGACACAAAATGGCTGGGCCAGGATACATGTCTGACATGGGTGCTGTGGAGCCAAATAAACCCCTCGCAGCAGAATGGCTTGATCCAGTGCTGGTGCCAGACTTGGAAACAGCCCAAGCCACAGGACAAGGATCAACTCTCCATGAGCATTAACCTAACACCCACACTTTACTACCAGTTACTGCACATAAATCAACACTTAATAAGCTTATGACACATATCTAAGGTGCTGGCGGGCCTCTGAATATGCTAGTTCTGAGGTTGCAGATAGAAAAGATGGCACCAACATATCTGTAGTCGACAGTGAACGTTGCACATAACCTCAGATTTTATGGTTCAAGCCAAATTATTTAGTGGTCTGTATCTAATGTTTTGCCAAACAGTGGGTACTAAATGTATAACTCTCAGACAAGGAACAGATCAGAATATTTAGGGAATTTTTGTAGCAAAAATTCTTGTTGTTTTGAAGCTAAAGCGGTGCTGGCAGGGGATTTAGAGAGCAGAACAGCACTGCACAACGAGCACTATTAGATCAATGCAGAGATAATTGGAAGGCTTGTGAGGCAGCAAAGTACCTGATACAATCTGATGAAAAGAGGTGGCTATGCAACATGTCCATATATATATATATTTTTTTTTTTTCAAGGACAATTTCAAGGTAGCACTGAAAATATTTATATATAAGATGGCAAGAGAAAACTAATTCAGTTACACAATAAGTGGTATTATTTCACACTAAAACACAGGCCTTGAAAAACAGCACAAATTACACTGTATTGCTTGAACGGGAGCTTATAAAATAAAACACTTATCAGCAACACTAATATCTGCATTCTCTTTGCAATCTGCACAGATCTACCTCTTGTTTTTAGAATTAGTTGGAAAAGGATGCCTGGGACCGGATGCCCCCCTCTCCTCCTTATCTAAGACCTTTATGGTGTTTACATTATGGACGCACCTTTGACCTTCACAGAGGGCCCCTCCACTGGCCCTAATACCACACACGCACCACCACCACCACTTTAACTACATACTAGATTAATTATGCACAAAGACGGTCGCTTAAAAATGTCACTCAAATTAACACAAAATTAACAAACAGATACATAAATAAATTAACGGAGAAGAGCACAAAATACTGACCGTGTTTTGCAAGTGAAAGCGTGTAGCGGAGGTGTTTAATCGTCTATTTTTAGGACACTCGGCCATCTCTCGTGTATTGTAAATGTATGGCAACATCGCCATGCAGCGACGTTGCCTCCCCAGCCTACCACTGTACTGCAGAGTAGACACACCCCTCCAATACGCACGCCTCATTGCACACATCTGCAAAGTGTCAACGAAATCGTGGGGTGCAATTCACAAAATAAAAGATTTAGTCCGACTGAACTCGTGTTATTGTTTTCAGAGGCGTGATATCATTTGCGATGCTTTTGTGTCAATGTTTATGTTTTTAACGTTGAATACCACTCAGATCGCACGTAGCTGCAAACAAAGACGTTCATGTGTAGATGAAAAACACGGCCCCGGGGAAGCAGTTTCCACCTATTCAGACGCCATGCCGTGTCTAATGTTGGCGCGGTAATCCCCACGCCGGGTCTCCGTTGATTCAGAGCTCACAGACAAACGGTGTCGCTTTAAACCTCACGCGGTCAAAGTTGTTTACCTCTTCGTTACCTTTGACGTCATGACACACCCCTGTTTGAGGGGGCGGTACTCCGCGGTACGGGCACCAAAACCGACCAATCAGGCTCGTGCGCGACAGCACTGTCGCCAACCACAGCACAGGAGACGCACCAAGCCCGCCTGTGATTGGTTGCCGTAGGGGCTGGGGGGGAAATCCCTCTTCCCCGTAGAGGTCCCAGGGAGGGGGCGGTGCATAACAAAAAAAAGTAATGGCCATCTATTTAGGTCCAGAAGAAGGAGGGATAGCGTAAATCTCGTCGGAGTTCGTCGCTGTTATTGCGTTAATATCATGTTGGCGCGTTCGTTTGCTTGTTAGTGATACCTGGTTGAGGCTTGCCCGTTGCCCCGCTGCTCGTTTCGTTGCGCACAGTTGCAGGAATGGTTAATAAGCTGGCTGAACTTGGTACCGCGTTTTAGGGTTAAAGCAGCCAAGCTAGCCACGCTAATGTTAGCTACTACCACGGCTGCTGAGTGAGCCAGCGTCTGGAAAGGGCGTACGACTTTAGCGTTTTTCTCCCCCAAGTCTCCACACGTTTGTGAGTTTGCCGTCGCGCTCTCGTCTTTCCTTTTACGCTAACCTGTTCTCGTCAACATGGAGGGGACACACTTTGCAAGAGCATGAAGACGACGGCGGCGGCGACGAACGACGACTAAAGAGGATTAAAAGCAACTCGGTGTTGATGGGGAAAAGTTGAGTTGAGGTATGAAACTCGCACACACGGGAGGAATGTTAAGGTCGAGAGTTGAGTTGTTGTGATTTCAGTTGCCCCGGACCTCAGAAGAAAGTGATTTAGCGCAGTTTCTGTCAGTCGCTCTGTCTAGTGTGTTTGTTCCCTTACTCGCTGCTATGATTACCCTCCGAGTGTGTGTGTTGCTGTTGAAAATAGTTCATTGTTACATAAACAAGAGTAACTGCAGGTCAGGTACTATTGGAAAAGGCCCAGTCAGTGACTTACGGCTTGCCATTTTTGCTTTTCTATTGAACAGGATTAAGAACTTGGGATACACTGAAGAAAGGTTTCAAGTCTTTCCTGTTGTGCAAGGACATGCTAAAACCACAGGTGAGGCTTTATTTATTAATTTATAAATCGTACATTGTGACGTGCAATCATAAATAAATACACTGAAAAATTATGGAGCGTTGGTTGCGTTGATAAGTGTTTTGCAAAGGTTTTTCCAGCGCTGTTCCATCCTCACGATTTAACAACTGCGCTTGAGTGATTATAAATTAATTACCCCATGTAAAGTTGAATTAATGTTCAGGAAAAATGTCAGTAGTTTTAAAACTTTTGGAAAGTTAAATAAAAAAAAGTGCGACCTAAATCAACCACAATTCCAAAAATTAAGGACTGTGCAATGAAATATGCAAAACGGAACTTAAAATTCATTATGGAGAATTTTTCTGCAAGCACAAAAACTGTTACAGAGTGAACATATTAACATTAAACTGCTTCTCGACTATTTACCTTTAATAACGATTTGATATCAGCTCACAGGTTTATTGTCTGTATATGGACGTGATAAGATAGCTGCAGTGACTTGATGTACTTGGTGTACAATTCAGCTTTCCTGTCACGTAGCTTACAGCTATAGTTTTTCCTGTGCTACTACAGTTATGTGAGCATGGGAGGAGAATCCCTTTCACTGTAACACAACACATACTGCTGCTTGGCTGGAATTATTTATACTGCTACATCTTAAGCACTCACATTAATAGTAATGGGGAATGGAGCCATTTGAGAATAATGACACCATTAATTAACACAAGCCTCCTGTCTCTTTTAAGGCTAAAATTTTAACAACCTGCTGCTAACAGCTCTCTCCTGTTCTTCACTTGAGTAACTTATGTGTCCAGGTACAACTAATGGCTATATTACACACACACACACACACACACACACCTTGCTTGCTTTCCAGTGGCCACACACCTATACATTTCGGATGGAAAATATCAGATACACAGTTGCTGACCGCTTCATTATGTACAGCTCCAAATTCTTTTGCACCAGCTCTGACCTAAGTTGGACTTTTATGAAGCTACTGCATTTTCAGTTTCGTTTTCAGTCAGACATGTCAAAAATGTGGTGATTCTACATTGTTTATTATGGAAATCTTTATGGATGTGCAAAGTGTACTGCAGTCTAATACACCACCACCACCATGCCTGATGTCCTCCATTAATAAACCTAAAACCATCTTTTTGATGTAAAAAAAAATATATTTTTTGAAACGGTTGTAAAAGTAGAGTTTCTGTCAAAACTGCTATATTGTTTTAGATTTAATTTCAGCTGCATCTCAAATAAAGCAACCCGTCAGTGTATCAGTGGACTTAACTTGCCTGGTGAAATAAATGATCTGTGTCTTCCCAGTGTCTTAACTGACATAAAATTCATGATGTTCTGAATTCAACCGACTTGGAAATTTACATAAGAACCAGTATTATTTGGGTTAGAGCCTAAACTTAACCTAAATGAAGGCAAACCTAGGCTCCAGGATATAAATCATGTTTGTTGCAGTACTCTGCACAGACAGTCCATGGGAAGCTACGAAGTGGGCTTGGTTTGCGTCATTATTTGCAGTAACAGGTAGCAGGTTGTTTATGGAGTGGTGTGCTGCGGTGATGGCACAACCCATTAGGTCTCCTACACACTGAAATACCCCAGCCCCCTCCTCTCTTTCATGGCTACAGTAATTGGTTGCTTCCTCTTACATGTGACCCTATAGAAAGAAAGAAGCTGCTGTGCTTGGCTGTAAAGACCCACTTATACGTACCTCTGAGCACGCATGCTGTTTGACACTTATGTTCAGTTCCCTTTAGTACTAATGAAGTGTTAAGTTCCCACTAATGTCTTTGGGTTCTCTTACGTTTTGAGGTTGATTGTTTCTAGGCCAAAAGCGTCACAGAGGTAACGTGATGTATACGGAGCACAAATCATGTTGGAATAAATTCTTCTTGGAAAGACAAAACCATGCCAGTTTTATCTAGGCCAGTTTATGTATAGCTTTTTTCTTTCTTTTCTTTTTTACTCTTGGTATATAAATAGGTGAAATATAAAATTTTATTGCCAGTTTTATCTAGGCCAGTTTATGTATAGCTTTTTTTTTCTTTTCTTTTTTACTCTTGGTATATAAATAGGTGAAATATAAAATTTTATTGGGACTGTATATTTCGTCACCTTTCAAAATCTTACTACTTAATAGAAAAACAAACAGTGAATTCTTAAATTATTATTTTTTTCTTGGTTTCACATGACTATTTCCACAGGTTTCTTTTTTTTGTTTTACTAGTTTCAGAT
>VUQK01038686.1:22701-39122 GCA_015106715.1 Bujurquina vittata | reverse complement strand
GATAAAATAATTATAGTGGGTGATTTTAACATCCATGTAGATGCTTAAAATGACAGCCTCAACACTGCATTTAATCTATTATTAGATTTAATTGGCTTCTCTCAAAATGTAAAGGAGCCCACCAACCATTTTAATCATCCTCTGGATCTTGTCCTGACATATGGCATAGAAGCTGAAGATTTAACAGTATTTCCTGAAAGCCCCCTCCTGTCTGATCATTTCTTAGTAACATTCACATTTACTTTAATGGATTACACAGCAGTGGGGAATAAGTTTTATAACAGTCGAAGTCTTTCTGAAAGTGTAACTAAGTTTAAGGATATAATTCCGTCATTATTATGCTCTTCAGTGCCATGTGCCAACACAGTGCAGAGCAGCTGCCTAAACTCTGCTCCCAGTGAGGTAGATTCAATAGTTTTACTTCCTCATTGCGTATGACGTTGGATACTGTGGCTCCTGTGAAAAGGAAAGCCTCAAATCAGAAGTGCCTGACTCCGTGGTATAGTTCACAAACGCGCAGCTTAAAGCAGATAACCCGTAAGATGGAGAGGGACCTCAGTGCAGCTTTGATACTGTTGATCAGAACATTTAATTACAGAGATTAGAGCATGCCGTAGGTATTAAAGGTACTGCACTGCGGTGGTTTGAATCCCATTTATCTAATAGACTTCAATTTGTTTATGTAAATGGGGAGTCTTCTTCACACACTAATATTATTTATGGAGTTCCACAGGGTTCTGTGCTAGGACCAATTTTATTTACATTATACATGCTTCCCTTAGGCAGTATGATTCAAAGACTTGGTGAAGAAATGAAAATGAAAACATTCAAGTTCCACATTTAAGAAAAAACATTATTCAAAAACCTCCAATTTTATGGCTTCTTGCTTTCATTTGATCAAATGTTTTAGAATGTCTTGAATAAAGGAAGTAATGTGCAATGCTGTGGAAGGGGGGCAACTTTTTTTTGGTCCCTGAATCTTACCAACTAATGCACAATAAACAAGTGGTTTACAAAACAATCAAACAGAAATTCTCTCAGGCTTATTTGTTCATGCATGCACAGCAGGGTACTACAGATAGCAAGTCTGTTCAGAGCAAAGTGTCCACTAGTAGCAAGTAGCAGCAGTAGGTAGACGTCAGCCCAGAGTGATGCTGATAAAGTGATGGCAGCCAGAATGTCGGTATCATCCAAAAAGCTATTATAGGGAGACGAGTTAATCAACTCCGACAGAGTGTTTTTCAGAGCTGAGTTTCTTCTCTGAGGATGCAGCAGTCACAGCAGGCAAACACCTGCACAGCAGGACCACATTTTCCACTTCATTGAAGAGTCCTTTTGTTGTGTAAATGCAGGTATGGCATAAAAACTCCAGTTTCAGAACCCTGCAGAGCCTTTCAGGTTGGGTAAGGACACCCAGCATCCTCAGCTTTCCTCTGTAAAAATGTCTGTTTCCTAAACTGATCTCAGATCTTCCTTAGACACGAATGCTCCCCTCACTCTGTTTGTGGGGGTAGGAAGATCAGAGGGTGGCGCTCACGCACGTTGTTATTGAGTTTCAGGTTAAAAATGAACCCCCTTTATGACGGTATGTCCATCATAATCTTTATTTATTTATTTACTCGTTTATTTTTGTTTGTTTGTTTATTTCCACAGTATCCCCGGTTTCCCTGAAAGCACGCTATAAATCTATATATTTTTCTATATATTAGCCCAGCCACAGTGGCTGTACATCTGTCAGCAGCTTTGCAACCCACCTTGACCCCAGCACCACCTTGTTTATATTTTCTGACTTAATTAATGGCATATCCGTTGTCCTTGAAGCCTGCTGTGCTCTGTGCTCGTCTCGCCTCTGCGTTTCCTTGTATGTCCTAAAAGAAAGTCATGCTGCCAAATATGACTTACTGCAGATGGAAAAAAAAGCGATCTTTGTGGTTCTGATTTAACTGTTTTCATACAAAAACTCACAAGACTTATCATCAGCACTTGTACCACCGCTGTATGCTGAAGGAGTGTTCAGTGCTTTGAAGCTGCACTACAATTACTTGGCCTTAATTTTGCAGTGTTGTAATATTGCAACCATTACAATAATAATATGCCAACAAATTAACAACAGCAACAGTAATGAATGTGGAATAATTTCAGGGGAAATGTCATGGTTTTTGACTAACAGCTGAGTTGTGTGCAGAGCATGTTTTAAAACCCTGGAGCCTTCATCAGGCTGAGCTCATGTAAACCATTCAGAGTCAACAGATGTGGTGAGAGGCTTTATGGGTCAGGGAGGATTACATCTCCACTGCTTCATCCTCCTCCCATTCCCTTTCACTGTCCTCTCATCCCCTCATCTCTTTTCTTTCTTCCACTTTCTCTCTCTTTTTCTCTCCTTCCACTCTCTGCTTCTGTTTTTCCAGCATCATCTCTCCAACCCCCCCCCCCCCCCCCCCCCCCCCCCCCCCCCCCCCCCCCCCCCCCCTTCCCCGCGCAGTCTCTGGCGCGCTGCCACGTTCATGCCACTGGCAGGTCATGGCTGACAGATGGCAGGATGGCGAGGGGCAAGGCTATAAGACACTGGGCAGAATGAAAGAGGACGGGTCCCATATATTATCAGGACTCGAGGCTGTTTCTCATTTTTAACCTTTAGTTACCCAGGGGCAGGCTGAGGGAGAGGGCTGTCCACATTGGAACAAAACCCCTCTCTCCTTTGCTTTAGTAGTGCTGTGACATTTTGAATTCCTGTGTGCTGTTTGGCTTTAGAGAGGCGCTTGTCACATTGAGGGAAGGTGAAGTACCCACTCCCTCTTGGTTTTACAAGTATCTGCTGAGGAAACAGACCCTAATTCAAAATGTCACCGTATCTTATGAAAAATCCCCGTTACTGCAAGAACTCGTCTACAGCAGCACTTCTATCAGCAGAAAAACAGGAAGTTCATAAAACACAGCGAATTTTATTCTGAAAAAAGGCGACTGGAAGATGTTTCACCTCTCGTCCAAAAAGCGTCTTCTGTTCTTCAGTTCAAGAACTGAAATCCCCGAAATCCAGAGACTGCAGTGACCTTTGACCTGGATGACCGAGAACCTACAGAGACACAGTGAATCTTAGTCCGGTGCAATAGCTTGGTGCTCTGAATCTCACAATAAAATTGAGATCTGGTAAACCGACCGATTGGTTTTCAGATTTGTGGCACCGCAGGCTTCAGCTCCGTTCCTTCATCAGCACATTGTTCTACTACAGATCTTTTATTCTAATGGTGACCTTGCGTTATTAATCGTATTGGCAGATGCAAATAACACTGAGTCTCATTATTGTCACGATTGGCTCCTCTTAGTTTACCTTGAAATCCTAATTATTGTGCACTGCTGCACGGCCCTGCTCGTGGCCCTATCTTCCATTACCATTACCCTACCCATCAGCCACTCACAGCTGTAGGAAAAGGGGCCAGTCAGGCAATCATAATCCAAACACTCCTCAGACCCAATCTGCTCACTCCATGCACACCACCAGCAGCTATGTGCAGTTTACATGCACAGCAACCTCGTTAAAGGCAGACTTTGTAACACTGACAGAAGAAAATTACTCTTAGTGTAACTTCTGTACTGTGACAGTACTGACTGTTATTATCCATATTCACAAGCTGTGTAATTACCAGTTTCCCAATCGTGAACAGAGTTTCCGTCATGTTACCTTGCTAGGAAGTTAGGAAGCCAAATTCTTCTCTAATACATCCAGATAATCTTAGTAATATACTAACAAGGACCCCAAATGCAAATGCCAAACGCTTACTGAGGCTGTGGTTCGGGGAAGGCCTCATCGAGGATCGTTGGCAGCGCCCAAGACCAACAAGAGACTGAAGCCATCGAGTTTCTCTGTGGGGAAGAGCCGTATGGTGCCTGCCATGGTGCGGGGCTCTTGAAGGATGGCAGCTGTTGAACATGAGGCATTTTTTTATTATAGATATGGATCCACTATGTGGGTTTGTAAGGTTGTCATCATATGGGAGCGGACTACAGAAGGTTTTTGGGCTGCTGTATTGGTGGAGAGTTAGTCCTCAGTAAGTCAAGGACGAAGCAAATAAACTGCAATGGAGGCACATGATGAAAATGAAATAAGCAGTATGTGCATCTGGCAACTTGTACTGAGGATTGTTGATGAAGTTAGTGACGGTTGCCAAAGTGTGAAAGCCAAATGGGGAGGCTGACATACTGGAACGAGAGAGAAGTGCAGAAGATTTTTACAAGGAGGACAGAGAGAGGATGAAGAGGAGAGCAGGAACATGCTGGTTTCTGCCTGCAATGGTGTGGTTACTGACATCTGCATTAATGGCTTTGGAAAGTGTCAGAAGTTTAAGCGAATCACCAGCGGGTGTGTGTAAACCCTGCTGAACAAAAAGCAGTGCAACAGCGGCTCGTCAGCAGAAGATGTCATTTCCTGCATTTAAATATGTGTAATCTGAAGGATAGAAAAAAGAGCGCCTCCAGTTTCCAGTCAGAGTAGTTCTGATCAAATATGTCTGACCATTCAGGCTGTTGAAACAATGCAGTGTTGAGACTGGGGGTATATTTGCTGACAGTGAGTTAGTTTCTACAATTAAGATTTTCCAGCAGTGACTGGAAGATGGAAGAGAAGGTCCCAGCCTGTAAAGACACTGGTGACAGCAGACCGGCTGATGGGCCCTCAGACTGCAGCAGCCTGGTTTAAACTCATAAAGATTTGCTTGCAGAAGAGAGACTTCAGATGAGGGAGAACAACTTCACTGCAACAGTTCCCTACAGCTTCCAGACTGAACGAAGCCATCTGTAAAGATGTGCAGTAATGCACCTTTCCATATCGGAAGATGGATCCCGTCCATGGCAACGCTCGTACGTAGTGTCAGCTTATCTTTGTCAGGACTAAACACAGCCCAGGAGAGTGCTCAGCTGTGGAGAAGGCAAAGAATTTGGCAACTTGGTGCCACAAATGGTAACTGAAGAATATTTAACATGTAGGCGAGAGGAAAGATTTTCTGGCAGCCCAATGTCTGGAGTGGGAAGGGAAGATAACGAAGTGGATCTGGCAGCCTGGTGCCAGAACTTATAGTAGTTGCTATGAGTGAACTGAGTAAGTAGCATCTCTGTGCTAGTTTAGAGGGAACTGTGGATGGACCTGAACCAGCCACATGGTGCACGTGAGTTGTTAGAACTTTTGGATGATGGAGGCTCTTGCTGCTTCCATCAGCTGATGGATGGGCAGAAGTGACGCCAGTCTAGGAGGAGAATGTTTGGGTTTTCTTGGTCTTGTCTTGTGATCTTTGGGAGGCTGAACCAGTCCCCCGGTCTTCGGGGGCCCTCTGCAGGCCGAGATTTGCCGAGCGCAGGCTCATGTGGGGGTCCAGCTGGAGTGTGTTAGTGGTGATAACTTGAAGTGTACCGACGCTCCCGAGAACCTATTTCTGAGTGAAGAATCAGGAGGGAGCTTGAAGTGCTGATTGGAGCGGAGAGAGCGATATAAATGAGCTGGCAATTGGACGGTGGTGTAATCTGGCTGCCCGATGGAGTCGTTTGTAGGGAAACCTTCGGTCCGAGGGCTGGGGCTCTGTCTGTTTGCTTGGACTTGAGCTGATTTTGTGGTGTGATGGGTCCATCTTCCTGCTGTGGGAGGCTGCTGGCATTGTGTCTTCTGGTGTTCTGATTGGACAGCAAACATACCACCGTTTCATCAGCTCTGTCTCCCACCTGAAAACAAATGATCTCAAATGCTGGATTCAGCAGCTTCTATTCTTACCTCCAGCTGGCCACCGTGTGTCTTTGTGAGCAATAATACACGCTTTAATTGATGGGAAATGAGAATCCCAAAACCACCTTCTTGACACTTTTAACAAATTTCCTGATCTTACAGGCAATTATAATTTTCAGCCTAATGAATCCTGGACATGAGGTGCATTAGGCGCTAGCTGCTGGAAATGTGCTGATGGTGCCAAGACCGGGATCATAAATATCCCAGCAGGCCTGTCAGGACTGCTGGGAGAGCGAAGTAGTGTTTGAGTTTACAGATGTAGAAGGTTTGGATGTCGCCCGCCTCATTTGCCATGATGTGCAGCATCACGGAGCCTGTAATGCCATCCCTCTGCCTACATACACACACACTATACAGTACATCACTTGCTATGAGAGTTACACTTGTTAATTAAGTGCGGGAGATGCGGGAGGGGCTGCCTGTCAGTGCCAGCCAACTCATAACGCTGTGTGAGTGTGAAGCTCTGCAGATGGTGGGGAGCCAAAGACATAAGAGTACAGTATGTTTCTGTGCCACATTTGGAGATGGGAGCCGGCCAGGATGTGTTTAAGCAGGTTTCTCTTGTAGTTTTTCTCCTAAGGAAGTTTGGTGAGGAGTGACTTCATTTAGTAGCAACTGAAATAAACACAACCAACATTTATGAATTTTAATTTGTTTCAGTTTGTGTGTTTGGTTTCGGAGTGTTTATGGTCGGAGCATCCATCATGGAGCCAAATCAAATGCAGCAGAGCTGGTTGCTGTGGCGACCGCGTGTGAAGTAGCACAGCTTAGTTTAATACTTGTTACCAACACACTGGGACGTTATTGCCCACCTTCAGTTTGCTCTTTTTGATTTCTTTTTACTCTAGGGTTGGACCCTGAGCGGTCATGTTTCTTATTCGATGTGCCTGTGGGTAGTTCCCACACACTTATTTTGAAAGACCTCGCTTTTTAACCCGTCCCTTCCTGTGCGCTGTCTGACTCGCTGGCACTGATGCTGCAGATCTGCAGGATCTTGTTCTGCAGTCAGACGGACTCCAACTGCACTGCCCTGATCTGCAGCTGGCCACAGCGGTCCATCTGCTGAACACAACACTGGAATCAGTTTATGGGAAAGGCTGTTATCTGTCTGCTTAATAGACAAAGTTCACAGTGAGCCCGAATGCTACAGGAACTGTGAGTGTGAGCACAGTCGCTGCTGTCACAGGTTGTAAGCTGTAACTAGAGTAACTGTGCAGCGTTCTGTGTGATTATCAGAGGAGAATTGGGATGATTTGAATTTAATTAAACATTCATCTCATTTCCTAGAAACATCCCATCATACATGCAGGGAGCATCCAGCCTGTAAAAACAGCCTTTGCAGACTGGATGCTCCTCTTGTCTCAAAGCTGGTATCACATAACGTTTTCTTTCAATTCATTAAAATCTCTGTATTTCAGCAACTAATTTTCAGTAGTTGATGCCAAAAGCCTGCAGCCTGTCCTGCTCCTGAACAAAGCCGTCCCAGCTGAGACCTTTGCCCCCCCATAAATGTGTCCCAGCACCACAAACACGAATAATATAGAAATCCCTCGGAGGAGACTGAGGAGGCATCCTGTGTGTGTGTGTGTGTGTGTGTGTGTGTGTGTGTATTGACTACCCAGTCACATCTTTCCTTGCTGCTATCGGTGCTGCTGAGGTCATCTGCGTCTGTGCCCCCCCCAGGTCAACACATTATCTAAATGATTTAATATCACCACAGCTGCTGCGACCCTCTCCTGTCATTGTGCAGTGGAGCAGGCAGACCAAGCACTCCAGGATGGATTCAGAATGCTTAATAGTATTTTTTATTGCTTTTGGGACAAAGTTTAGTGTTACACCGATCAGGAACTTTTCCTCTGTGCTGCATGTGTAGTTTTGTAGACTCAGATATTCACTACATGACTGTCACAGCCAGAATACTTCACGATACTGGGATTAAAATGAGTGGATTTGTAAAAGGTGGCACTATAAGTAAAACATATCTTTAACTTTATTAATGCACACATACATAACGAGGCAAATAAAACATCAGTTGGCTGAGGGTATATGGACAGTTGTCAGTGATATAGTAGTACTGTAGTAGTACACTGAAGTGACTCAGTCAGGCCAGTCACAAAGCTGAAAAATGCCCAAACACAGAGCAGCGAGCACTCGACAAACAGGCCTGAATTCACTCAACAATCCAACAACACACCGACTGTGAGCAAAGAGCTGCGAGTCCAAACCTGAACGAGGCGTCCACACAGGAAGTGGGAGCTGACGCTCACCTGTGGCCCTTCCAGCCTCCAGTTACCTTGGTAACCCATCTGACACCCTGTCACATGTGGCCCAGCAGCATTCTCTGCTGTCATTGGCAGTCGCTTGAAGGGTCATCCACACAGAAAGCGACCTGCGGTGACCTGAGAAAGTGACGGTGACCTAAAGCGATGAGGATGAAATAAAGTGGGCGGGGCCTGACTTAAACTTTTCTCACTTTGAAGCAAGTACCAATGAGACGCAGTAAATACTTTGGAGCAGGGATCCTCACATCCAGGCCTCGAGGTCCAGTGTCCTGCAGGTTTTAGACGTCTCCCTGATCCAACACACCTGAATCAAACACCTGAATCACCTCCTCAGCGTGCAGTCAGGTTCTCCAGAGTCCTGCTGATGACTTCTATGTTTGACTCAGGTGGGTTGGATCAGGGACACGTCTAAAACCTGCAGGACACCGGCCCTCAAGGCCTGGATGCAAGGATCCCTGCTTTAGAGGGTTTCCTAGGCGACCGGAGCCTGGGATGTGCGACCAAGCTGTGAAATTTGACGTAAACATTTAAATTATTTGAGCTTTTTCCAAAAAGTCTTAATGACTTTGCACATTCAGGATTACGGTGCAGAAACCAGCAGTTGTGTTGCTTTGCTTGTTGCAGTGGACACAAGAATCTGTATCACGGAGTCTGAAAGATGAGAATTAATGAATGCCTTTCATTTTATTATGCATTTCTTTTTACTCTTTATGGATCAGCGCTTGTGAGTGTGTTTCAGACTGTAGGGAGTAACTGATGTTCTGTCTCATATTGAGCCTGGTATTGATTCACAGAGCAGCGCTGGGGGAAAACCTGTTTGCTGCTGGCTCTCCTGATTCTGCAAACTCAGGTTTATTATTTAATATCTAGTGAAACAGGGACTGTAACTGTTTAAATACTGAAAGATTAATTACAGGCACAGCCAAAATAACGCTTCCTGCCTACAGATATGTGCTCTGCAGCTTTGACTGCTGCGTCCGTCCGGGGAGCAGAGCTACACATTCATTCATTTTATTCATTTTCTGCACTCTTTTCTTCCAAGTGATTGGAGCTCAGCTAGATTAGAGAATCAATGAGCTGGTGGCTCTGTGTGTGTGTGTGTGTGTGTGTTGTTTTTGTCCTTGAATGTGTCACCCATGTGTATGCAATAGTGGTTTATAAAAATACATGTTTTTTTTTATTGAAGCATGTTCTGTGAAATAATAATGCATTTATGCTGAAATCAGTCTGACATTATTGGGCTCTGACTCTGTGAACAAAGCTGGGCTGCTACTTCCTGGTTGTTTCCACCAAGGACACTGTGATGCCCGGGGCTACACCACCACAAACCTCCGTCTCACGCACACAATCGGGAACACACCACGCTCGTGCACACAGAGCAGAGAAGCGGCCCCGTGGCCGCAGTCAGACATTCCCCGTAGATGAATCAGACCGAGAGAGAATGTGGAAGGACGGGCGCGAGTGACACGACTTTGTTTTTCTTTTTTAGTCTGGATGGTTGGAAGAAAAGCTGCTGAGGCTGTGGAGGAAAAATGTAGGATCATTAGAAAATCTGATAAACGGTGTTTAAACAGCTTCTGTCTCAGAGGATCAGTGATTGCAGCAGAAGGCAAACAGAGCGAGATGCAGGCTGGAGAACGGGCCGGAGGAGGAAGACGTGCTGAGAGAAGCCCGTTCAGTCCCACAAGTAACAAAATGTGTGCAGTAATGAGGAGATTTTAGTTTCTGAAGGCCAGTAGCAGTCACCTTGTCATTGTGCATTATATTGCTGCCCAGCATTACCCTTTTAGCAACCACTTACAGCACTGAGGGACACAACACGAGCAAACAGAATGCCCTTCAAACTCTGCACTCCCTTCATGCATTCAGCTCTAAGAAATAACACCATGATTCAGCCACATGAGACGTCTCTAGGCGTGTGTTACAGCCGATGCTCCATGCTGAAATTGAAAAAGATATTCCAAAGAGGCAGACTGGACTGTTCCTGCGTTTGTGTTTGATGCCCTGGCAGCTAATGTCACTGCGTGCCTGCAGATAAAAAGCGAAGCAGCTGCCGTCAGGACCACACGAGAAAATTGAGTCCGAACAGAAGATTTCGAGTGATGTTCACGTGGCAGCAGATCATTGTGATGTTACAGTGCCCGGAACCCACGCTGGCATTTTCTCTGAAACATACAAAAATAAAGCACTGCAAATGTCACAGAGGCACCGAGTGCTCTTTAACCTTTCATCCAACTTTGTCTGCAAACACCGCGACAGCAGCATTTCCTCTTGCACGCACGCCTCGACCGGCAGCAGCTGGTCCTGACACAGATGTAGGAACACCTGGGTGTGTTAAGAGTTTATCCAAAATGAATTATTAAATAAATCCACGTCTAGAGCAGCGTATGTTTGATCTGAATGACTGAGGTGGGCTGAAGACTCAAAGCTGTCGTCTAATTTTACAGAATCATCCTGTAATTTTATGCACAAATTCAAATATTAATAAAAAAACTAGGCCTGAAATTTAAATATGTAATGAACTGTGAATGCAAATGTCCTACTTCATTCTTACTACGAGTTATAATCCTGAGGATGGAGCGTGCAAGCTTGTTTTAATTTTTCAGCAGCTACTGCAAAGACTGCTTACCTTCATTCATTTAGCACAAGTATCATTAATTCAGTTATGTTGTGTTGACACCACGATTGTTGTGGTTCCCGGTGTTTGTGTCCCAGTCGGTGTTCACGGCTGCTGCTCGTCCTAACTTAAATATTTATTTGCTGCCTTTCCCGGCCACACTCGCAAACACGATTTTCTGTGTCAGGGTTCATTTCCTGGTTACAAGAACAGTGTTGCTATGAAGCTGTGATGGGACACCGGGACTGCAGAGCATCAGGTTTCTGTCTCTGAAGTCGTGATGCAGATACGAAGCTCCAAGCCATTCATTTTAGAGTTTATTCATTATAAAATGTGCTAAATTAAGGTTGCATGAATAACAATTAAGGTAAAATCTTTTGCTTTGGTGCTGTAAACTGTTAAGCAGGCGACTCCTTACTGCACACTCGTTAAGGCTGAGGTATTCGTTTACCATCAGACTCCGCTTTGTGGCATTGTTCAGAGATCAGTGACCCTCTGTGACCCTTTTAGCACAGGTTTAAAATCCTGGAACCAAATCCTGAAAATCCCAGAAAACCTCCGAGCACAGCTCCAGCCTCGTCCAACACCACGGTTGGAAGCAGGTATTCATTGTGCTCTACATTAGAGTCCAAGTAGATGCTGCTTCAGATGACGTGTGAGAAATGAAGAATTTTCCATCTTATGACAAAGTCAGGAGGCGTCGCTGCTGTGATGCTGTCACTTTACTCGTATTGGACTGATCCAAAATCCAGTCCGAAGACCCAAAATTAATACACTTGAAGTAATCACCAAACCTCCGTGAACTGTTCAGCCCCCTATAATTTTAATATAGTTTGTACCAATGGGAAATGAGTGGCATGCCTTTTATTAGCTTCCATGAATCATTTCATATACTACCTTTAATTTATGTGCTTGTGTGGCAGCTGAAATGAAAGTGTGTGAGTCATGTTGGCACCTTATCAGTGAGATTAGCTAACTGTGAAATGCTGTGATGGATATTAGTGCTCAGAGCTGAACATACAGAGCTGCTCGGCTCACACAGAGAGCTCCGCTGCATGTTTGTGTGATTGATCTGCAAAGTCAAAGGAGAAGCATTTTCATTTAGCACCAAATGGCATGCATGTTTGAGGAAAGGATATTAATCTCATAGAGTCAAAGTCCTGATCGTGCATTGTGCTTACCCAGGAACCGAGTGTAAGAACTTATTTCATGCAAAGAAGGCTGAAATGCTGCCAGTCGGCTGCTGGTCGCACTAAATACTCACAAATCACTGAAGCAGCTCTTGGACACATTTCTAACAAAATCACACAGCCTTTAAAACAGTTCGTTTGGGTTCTTATGTGGTTTTGTTAAACACCCAGATGAGAATTTTTGGCCTCACCCTGGAGCGCTAAGTTATTTTACTAAATTAGTACTCCTATGATGTGCAAATCAACCAGGAATAAGCCCATTGTGGGCCTAATAAAGCAGGACATGCGGCGTAGATTGAGAAGACAGCTGAATGCTTAAAGCTGAAATGAGTTTGGCAGCTTCGAAGGACAAAAGGGTAACTTGGCAAACCACAAACTGGTTGTTTGGCTTCAGTGTCAGTGCAGATGTATCCTCATGAAGCTAGTGACGACTGCTGGAGCGTCTAGAACAGCTCCAAATGAAGGAATTGCTATACGTGTCCATCTTCCTTTTGTCTGATTGTCTTTAAAACGGGCACATCTGCTACTGGTGACAAACGTGCAGCAAGCTGCTTTGGATGTTTGGCTTTGTTGGGCCATCAGTGGCAACCACAGCATCATATTCATCATTTTTTTGCACTACAATATGATCCATGAACAGTGATGTGCTAGAGAACTAAAGATGTTAGAATGATGGCACCGACCATGTACCAGGAACATTATATTGTGGCAGTCAAAGAGTCCCGAATCAGAATGTGTGGTTTGGCTCTGAAACACTAAAGATGGCCGACAGAGATTCACATCTGGTTATGCTTTCGCCATACTGGGAAAAAGTGTTTGAAGACTGAGACGTGACTGAAGTGATTGCAGCCGTGTGCGGCGAGCTGCTGATTGTTGCTTCAAAGATGGGGACCAGGTCGGCGCACCTTGGAGCCAATGGCTGTTTGCAAAGCGACTTTGGTGCATCAAGATGGTGGAAAACAGCAATAGGACGCTCAGTCTGCTACCAGTTTGCTGCAATTATGAACTGCAATTATGTAGTCTGTTACAGATCTGTTACCGTCTGCATGCACGGAAATTCACAGCAACTGCTCACATTCAGAGTCCACAATACAACCAGCTGACAGCCGCTGAGTCGAGGCTCCTACTGCAAAGAGACGGGTTGCTGATGTGTCTGTGTTCTTCAGAGAGCGGTTTCTGCAAGTGTTTGGAGACAGGTGGGCTCCCACCAGGTGACCTGTGCAATCACCTGGCAGCTGTGTGGGAGGCAGGAGGCAAACCCACAGTGTGAGACTCGGAAGACCGGACATAAACTCAAAGGCAGCTGTAGCTGGGCTTTTAGGAGAAAATAATCCAATAACTGGGAATCTTCTGGAAAAACAAACTACAAGGAAGGGCGAACGCGCCAAAGCACAAAGACTGAGACATTATAGCCAAACAGCAGGGGGAACAGCTGAAACTTATTACAGATGAGCACTTAACAAACACAAGAGGTCACCAAAATGGAACTGCCAACCAGGACTGAGACACACAAGCCTGTAACAGAAGCTAAATACCAAAACAGAATATAGAACCTCACAGATACAAAAGCAGAAAAACCCCAAATCCCAGAACCCAAAACCCTGGCTCTGAGGCCCAGAACTGTGACATGGGTCCAAAGTGATCACCCAGAAGATGATGGGTGATCAGCTGGTCACAGCGACTGCCCGCATCAGATTCTGACTATCTAATGCACTCACCGGGAAACCTGATTTTTCCTGTAGTGTGACTGAGCCGTTAGCCGTTAGCACCTTCAGAGGCTGCAGACATGCAGTGATGGAATCCTGGGGTGAAATCTATTTGCAGCAGCAAACAGCACCAAGTATATGAGGAAGAACTTCCAGGCGGCAGGAAGCTTATTGGGAGGTAAAGTCATAACTTTTTAAATCCCATTTTACTGGTGAGTCAATACTTTGTTTTTTGTGCACTGGTGACCACAGAAATGAAAGCTCATTTAGATAATGCTTCCAAATCAATAATAATGAGTGCTTTCTACATGCCCTGCACCGCTTTCCTAACAGCGGCTGCAACACTCAAATATCTGCAGGTCACACAGTAACCCTGTTACACCATCTGTCTTTGCTGGGACCGTCTGTGAAGTGCTTCAAGCTTTGTTTTCATCAAAGCTATAAAACTCGTAACCTCGTCAGGCTGCAGGTCCAGACTGGGTCATGGATTCAGTTTTGTCCACCAATAACTGACAGTGATCGCCTCACATCAGCAGAAATGGGCTTCTGTGTGTCTGCACAGAGGCTTCGGTGAGCTCGTGACAGCGTTGCACCAATTCAATTTAAATATATACACAAGAGCCGAGTAAGTACACAACAGAGGGTTGAGCCTAATTATGTGGGAACCAGACACAGAGACTAATTACAAGTATATAATTGCATCTAATCTCTGGCACATCATAGGATAAAAGTTGGTACACCTCAGGCCATGCTTGATGCACACCAGATGCTCAAAGAGCACAAAGAGACTCTTCAGAGCCGTTTTTCTTTATTACACAGAGTCACAAAACCAATCAGCAGGAATCTGAAAGCTGACACATGCTAACTCTTCAAACTAAAAGCATCCTTCAAGCTCAAACTGCTGAGTGTGTGTGAATTTCTTTGGGCAGCATTTGCTTTTACCTGATTCACGGTGAGTCTCGACTCCGCCCCCTCATATGAGCCAGGTGTGCTGTGACATCTGGTCCATGTCTAACCCAGAAAACACTTGTAATCTGTGCCAAGCCTGACTTGTGGGATGAATCCGGCTCACACCGCATCCTTGTTGGTGACGTCAGGCCTGCGTGTAACTCTTCACGGCGCCGTAACTGAGCCGCGAGTGCCAAACTAGCCCAGATTAGGGCTAGAACTGTGAGTTCTCTGTGGGTCCTGCTGCAGGGACCCTGACCCCGTCCAGGCTGGACCGTGATGTGCTCCAGGATGTCCATGTGCTTCAGTATCGTTTGCTAAAGGGGTCGTTTGGCTTGTCCAACACAGACTGCACATGAACACAAACCAGACGTCGACTCGGTTTTTGACCTGTTGAGACCAAAGTCCGTGTTATTCGACCTGTTTCCGTGTTTTGGGTGCTGTTTTTGGATTAAGTTCTTTATTGTTGAGGTTTTGAAGTCTGCAGATTTGAGAGTTGAAATCAGGAATGCTGTCAGTCTCAAAGCTCTTTATAACCGGCTGTGTTTTCTTATATTTGTCCTTCTGTGACCCGCTGCTCTCGTGCTTGGCCCATGTGGCCCGTTTCAGGGCTTGTGGAGCTCCCCAGAGGATCCTGAAGCTCTGTGACGGAGAAACGGCTCCTGAGTCCACCTGCTGTGTGTTGCCGTTTGTCACTTTCTCCAGGCTATAATTACCTCTTTAATCTTTATGAAGCTCTGCAGGTCACTCGGGTAAATGAGCCAAACCTCGGTGTGGTTTAAATCCATGTGGGTTGAACTCTTTAGCACGCAGAAGGTTTGTTTGACATGTTTAAAATTCTCTCCTCCTCGTCTGTTCTCCTCACAGCAAACCTGCTGTTTTGCTGCTGTGTGCTAATTGGCTTCCCGAAGCGCCGGTAACAGATTTCTTCTCTCTGCGTCTCCGGGGTCTCTTCTTTTAGAGAACATGCGTGCCCTTCTGTTCCTCTGATTATAGCCCCACAAGTCAAACATATTGTGCTCTTAGAGCAAACACACAGCCGCAAATGCAAATGTCTTGTTCAAGGGAAAAAGCTCCCCGATCTATTTTGTTGAATATTTTAAACTGCAGCAGATGCTGGTGTGTATTTGGAGTGGGGGGGGGGCTGCTGGACAGCATTGTGTTTTGGGGGGAGCAATTCATTTGCATAAAGCTGACATTTCTCTGGATCTCATTTGTTTGTTTCTATCAGGCAGAAATATTTGTGGGTCACAGAGGAGGAAAAGCCTCTTGGTATTTTTCTCCCATCGCCTGTTTTACACGATTTTAACTTGCAGACATCTGACAACTCTTTGTTTCTCTTTGTTCTTCTCCAGACGTGTGTTCAGCATTTCAAGTAGACCAGATATTTTGCTCATTGATATCTATTTCTGATAATTACTGTGTAGCTAATCAACTAATTATATCTTAGTTGCTCGCTGTCCACCAAGGACAGACAATGCAGCAGAAAATCCATTTAATTTGTCCAGTTATTATCGGATTTTCCAGAGTAAGTAACACACACATCAGCTCAGCGGCTCTTAGGGTTCTAGATCCATGAACACGTTTAATCAGGATGGCTTCATCCTAGGGCTGGGCCATAACATATCATTCACGATAATACAGGTGAAAAATCTTGCCCAGGAAAATAATGCTAATTTCATGGTGTCACCCAGTGACGTGCGGTGATGTTTGTGACGGTGAGGCACTGACTCGTCTGGAGTCTGAACCCAAAATAGAATCATGTCTTTCAATATTAATTATGCTATTGATTAATTATGCTTCTATCAACTCCATACTGTTCAACAATGATGCCAGAGGAAAAACAAAATATTTATTGTAAGTTCCAAGTATTTTTTTTTTTTTGGGGGGGGGGGGGGCCTTTTTTTTTTT
>VUQK01038685.1:0-17218 GCA_015106715.1 Bujurquina vittata | reverse complement strand
CTGTAAAAAAGTGGACTTTATTGGTTTTTGAGAAACGTCTCTGCTGTTTGTGTATTTTAACTATTGAGAACTTATCTGGATATTTTTATTTCAGCTTTCTGTTTTTTGCATTTACAGTAGGAGGCGGGAAATGCTTGTTTACATCCTGTTTTTCATTATGACCTCATGCAACTGCTTATTTGGTCTTCACACTCCTTCAAAGTTGAACAAAGTGCATTACCAAAAAACTCAGGTTTCTGTGATATGCTTCATTTGCTCACAGTTGTGCCTTTCCTCAGGGTTTGTCGAGCTTAGTCTTGTAGACCAGGTGCATCTGTTGGAGTGCTGCTGGCTGGAGGTGCTGATGATCGGACTGATGTGGAGGTCAGTGGACCATCCAGGGAAACTCATCTTCTGCCCTGACCTCAGCCTGAGCAGGTACCACCTCTGAAACCTCATTTTCCCAGCATGATTAGAGGAGCTCGCTTGTAAATGGAAGAATGCCTACAGTTATTAGGGGTTCCCAGCATACTAACACATCATGACATACTTTAATACACAAAATTGCTGTCTGTGTGTTTATTTCTGTGTCTGTGAACTCCTCCTAGACCGGGGGTCGGCAACCTGCGGCTCTTTAGCGCTGCCCTCGTGGCTCCCTGGAGCTTTTTCAAAAATGTTTGAAAATGGAAAAAGATGGGGGTGGAAAATATATTTTTTGTTTTAATATGGTTTCTGTAGGAGGACAAACCTACTTTCTTTCTTTCCAATGCTGTAAAAATGTGTAGAATAAATATTACATTTCAAGGATGCGGCTGCGTTTTACCCTTGCACTGACTTGCTTGGCATTTGCACAGAAATCAAACTTAAACTGGATTAATTTAATTTTAAATACTTTACCTTTTCAAAGGGCTGCTGTTTTATTTTTATAACTACAGGCTGCGTTTTATTGCACTCAGTTTGTTGCCCAGATAAGGGGCACGTTATGCACATTCCGTTTTGTTGTTGTTTTTTCGCGCATGTTGTTTTTTTCAATCACACACTTATCAGCGATTATTTACAAGGTGCGATTGTTGTCATGCAAACTGCATTTGGGAGCAGATTTTTCGAGTTCCAAAAGGAAACAAATGACACTATCGTTCCCTGCCGAATCTTCAAAATAAAAATAACATCAAAAATCTGATTTCTTTATTGCATTTCTTTAATTTTATCAATGCAACAAAACATAGTGCATTAATATTGTAATGGAAGTTAAACTTCCATCGTACAACAGAGTAGTCACGTGGTGCGTCATTCCCTCCAGGACGCACTGCAGGGGAAATAAATATTTAATCAAGAATGCTCATTATATATACACTTAGTCATTTTGATAGTAGGCTAATATAGCTAATATAGACACTGAAAGCCTGTGTTGCATTCATTATAAGCCTTATATAAGGCTTTTAATTTGTTGCATCTCCAGACAGATTAGTTTTTTGTTTCTTTGGTCCAATATGGCTCTTTTGGGTTGCCGACCCCTGTCCTAGACTATCTGGAGTTGAGCAACCAAGTTTGGCGCACAGTGGCCACTAGGCTCCCAAAGGTTCTTAGTAGAGTAACTAAGAGTATAGTTACTTCAGACATTATGACATTATCATGTCATAATATCTGGAGGCTAGCAGCAGGCTAAAACTTGTTCTATTTTTTTGGTGGGTCTTTTCTGCTAACTGAGATATGTCGGTAAAGTTTTTCGAAGTTTTTTTTTTTTATATATATAAAGTTTCTGGTTCTTCTTTAAAGTTACATCAGCAGCCACATGTCAAATCATCCATTACATCTTGGTGGGAGTTATATCTGTGCTGTGTCTGGCTAATTTTTGTAGGTAAAAATCAAGAGGGGGATGTGATTAAATAACTGGCCCTGTTTCTCTTTCTAGAGAACAGGGGAGCTGCGTTCAAGGCTTTGTGGAGATCTTTGACATGCTGATAGCTGCAACAACCAGGGTGAGAGAGCTCAAGCTGCAGAGGGAGGAGTTCGTCTGCCTCAAGGCCATGATCCTCCTCAACGCCAGTGAGTGAGCATGTTTGTGTGTTCACGAGTGTGGGCGGACATGAGGTCCTCTCCGTGTGTGATGTACTGCATGTGCTTAGGTGAGACTGAGACTGCATTTGTCTCCAGAATGTGAACCCACAGTGGGATGTTAGATTGGTGTCTTACCATGTGAGCCCGCGCATGGTAAGCAAAGCTATAAGCCCAATGACTAGCAGTGAAAACCCCCATTGGGAACACTGTGTATAGTTTGAGTAGCTGCTGCGAGGACTCGGTGGTTCTGCTAAATGCTCGGAGCAGCAGGTGGTCAGGGCCTCTCTGGTGAGATCATTAATGTCTTCTTTTTAATTGCCTCCACAAGTGAAGTCAGACTCTTGTCTGACTTTGTTGACTGAGCAGCTGTTTAACCCTTAAGCCTCAGAATTAAAAAAAAAAAACCAAACAAAAAATTGAAGCATTAAATAAATATTACTCATAGTTTAATTTACAGAGAGAGTCGGAGCCAACTAAAATGATTTTTTTAAGCCTAAAGTGCCGAACAGAATGTCTCGCTCATGTTCTCATTGTGGTTTTTTTATTTTTATTTTTTATTGAAGCTATCCTGTACCGTCATATACAGTAGAGGAAAGCCATGTGATTACTTGTATTAGGTGACTAGATCCCAACAAACTCAATGTGGGGTAGAGTTTGGTTTTTTTTGTCTAACAGGTAGTCTTAGGCCTGGGTTCGATTCCACCTTGGCCCAGGCCTCTCTCTCTCTTTCTCTGTGGAGTTTGCATGCTCTCCCCGTGTCTGCGTAGGTTTCCTCCGGGTACTCCGGTTTCCTCCCACATGTCCAAAGACATTAACTTTCTGGGGTTAGGTTAATTGGCTACGCTAAATTGCCCATACAGTACAGTAGGTGTGAATGAGAGTGTGAATGTGAGCGTGAATGGTTGTCTTTGCCTCTCATCCTATGTCAGCTGGGATAGGCTGCAGCCCCTCCCGCGACCCTGAAAAGGATAAGTGGCTGTGAATGGATGGATGGATGGTAGTCTTAAAGGTACAGTGTGTAAAATCTTACTACTATATGTCAGTAATTTGCAGTCAGCTAAATTCTGTTTTCTTATCCCTCTCAATTCAAGTGCATAACTCCAGCTACGGTGGCCAATGTAGGACAAACAACTCTGGCTGCTGTTTGTCTGTAGTGAGTGTAGGCTGTCTGCTGTTTACCTCAGGTGTCAATGTGCCAGGTGTTACTATGGAGGAGGCTGTAAATCATTGTGAAAGGAGTCCAATACAAGTTGGGGACCATAAAAATTTAGCAATTTTGAGGCAAAAATGGCGAAATTTGGGAGCATTTTGGAGTAATTGAAATGTAAATAATCAAGTAGTCGTTTTCTTTATTACATGTATGTGGTGTGATGTCTTTCTCAGTTACTGTATTTAAGGTTGTGGGGCATCATCACAGCTTCCACAAACTGGCGCCCACTCCTATGAATTTTACGAAAATGCATCACTGTGATGGAAGATACAATTACACACTGATCAGTGTGTATTTGATTATAATATTCTTTTTTTTTCCCCCCTATCAAATAACTTCAAAAAAATTGTCAGCTGCTGAGCCTGTTCAAATGTTAAATTTCAAAGAATTTAATGGCCTCTCTAAATTACAAATACTCCTTGAAGAAGGAGTATTTGAGCAAGTATTTAAAAAAAAATATACTACAATCTGATCTAGTTTTAATACATCAAGTGACTCCCTTACACATAGGATATAGAGTATTGTCTGTTTTTATGCGTCATATGTCCTTCAGTTATCAAAATGTTGGTACAACCTGTATGTTTTATTATATTGCATGGGAATGGTCTTTTTAAAAAAATATATATATAATAAATTTAGCTTATTTTTTTAGCACAGGTGACCAAATGTCTGTGCTACCACAGACGTTTGAATGTTTTGCAGGAGGAAAAGAACAGGCTCATAATGGGCCTTTGGGGGAGAACTACATGCGTGAGCACCTTTGATTCATGTATATTTGAGGCAAAGAGTTCCAATTACTTTAGCAGAAGCTTCTGGCTATTGTATTTTATGCTTGAGTAAATAAAACCCCACTTGACAAATATTTTTATTTCCAACCCTGGTTATTTTCTTTGAAGGAGGTAAATCTTTTGTGCATTTTATTTTTTCATGCACCCTGTAAATAAATCATGGTTGATTTCCATTTAGCTGCTTCAGTCTCAGGGTTCTGGTGCGCATGCTGGCTCTCTGGGTCACTTTGAAAAGACTGCAGACAGACTTCGGTACCATCTGTTCTTTTCCTACTGTGGCCGAGTCAAAATATCTACATGAAAAATCCAATTATTGCTTTTGCACAGTTTACAAAAGGTTAATGCACTTCTGATAAACTCCGTCTTCCCACAATTAATTCTGTTAGAAAATTTTCAATGTTTTATGTATTTTAATGAGAACTTTCACAATTAAACTCCTATTTTAATATCCTGATAAGGTTTGAAAATGACTGAATAAAGAGGGAGGCAGTAATCAGATTTGAAGCTATGGCAGCGGGAAAGAGAAGACTGTGTGGACCCACTCAAAGTGTGCTAAAGTGTAATTGTTTCTGTTTGCTTTGTCAGACATGTGCCTCAGCTCCTCAGACGGCAGCGAGGACCTGCAGAGCCGCTCCAAGCTGCTGCGCCTCCTAGACGCCGTGACGGACGCTCTGGTGTGGGCCATCGGCAAAAGTGGCCTCACCTTCCGGCAGCAGTACACCCGCCTCGCCCACCTGCTCATGCTGCTTTCACATATCCGCCATGTCAGGTAATGAGACATCACATTAATGGCTGAATATTAGCTGTTTAAAAAGAGTTCTTGAAATATTTCTTTTATAGCCCATCTTTTATTGAAAGCCCTGCAGTGATATGAAATACATCAGTCTAACCAAACTTTCCTCATCAAAAGTCATTAAATTAATGCTTGTCTAACGTTGTTCCAAATGTGCAGTAACAAAGGCATGGACCACCTCCAGTGCATGAAAATGAAGAACGTAGTGCCTCTTTACGACCTGTTGCTGGAGATGTTGGATGCCCACATCGTGCACAGCTCCCGCCTGCCTCACCAGCAGGACTCCAAGGATCAGAGCGAGGCTCCAGCTCAGCCACACAGCTCTGGAAGCGGGCCCTCAAATACCTGGACTCCCAGTAGCGCTAGAGCCGGAGGTGAACCCCAGTAGTCAGATCAGAATTCAGATGCAAATGAATTTTCATCGCTTTCCACAAAACTTGTTCAGAGGACTTGATGAGGTGCTTCACAGAAATGATGTGCAACGATTGAGAGCTGGATTCTGGGATCTGCCGCTGGAGAATCTTTGAGACATTGTGCACGCTTTCTGGTGAACATCCCAAGTTAAACATGGGGAAGACAGACCACACTATATTGCTACTATATTATCAAAAAGCTAGAGAGAAAATGGAACAAACTGTCCAACTGGTCACTTAGCCAATGGGAACTGTACTTAAACATGGCTGTAATATTAATGGGGCCATTAAATTAACCAATCAACAAACCAAAAATCATGCAGAAAAACAAAATATGACTGATTTGATCACACTCTGTAATGACAGCATGTATTTAATCAGATTGTACAGTTTGCTGGAACATTCCGGCAGGTGTAACTGATTCCCAGAAACAGCCAGGGGTCTGCTGCAGAAAACTCAGAGGTAAAGTCTGAGTTATGGAAATCTTATGCTGTGAAACCTTACAGTGCTCACAGGCATATTCTCTTCAGCAGATCTGAATTTGTGCTTTGGCTTTCTTTGTGTGGATGTTTTAATGCTTAGGTGGTGGCTTTTCTGTACATATGGACTTTAGGTTCAATGTCAAGGCTGCAGCCAAAGATTGTCATTATGATTGTTAATTAACCGGTTTATTGTTGGGTCTATGCAGTAAAACACCTGTTATGATATCCCACATCTAGTTCTGTCTAGTTTTCATCACCAGATAACTCTGGTCACCTCTTCTAAAAACTGAGATTTAAAACAAACAAACAAAAGAAACCTGAGACCAAAGCAGCAGTTTATAAAATGGTCTAAATAACCCAGGGCAACATGATGCATGAAAACACACTGTATTCTAAATCCTCATGTGGGATTCACTTGATTTGGCAAAACTAGATCTCGGGATTTTTCAGTATATTGCTTTAAATACAGTGCTCTGAAAAAGTTAAGGGAATACTTGATCATTATTATATAACACAAAGACAGTTAAACTTTAGAGATATCAGTCTGTCCAGTTAAGAAGCATAAACCACAGTGAATCCATTAGCTGCTTTGCAAACAACAGTGCAATTAAACTGGAAATTCAACAGGACGACCCCAATTTGAATCTCGGCGGCCTCAGTTTAACTGACTTTGCGTTATGCTGTGATTATTGAGCGTTCCCTTTATTATTATTTTTTTGTTTAACAGTGTGATTAAAGGCAGCGTTTGCACAAAGAATACTTTGTTACTTTGTTAGCATCTCACACATCTGTTGAATTACTGACAGCTGTTTCATCTGGGTTAAACATAAGCTAAATTGGTGGTGAATGTGAGGACTTTTCTTCTTTAGCTGAAAAACAGACAAAAAAAAAATCTCATCTGAATGCTGATATCTGTAAAATGCAGTTATTTGAATAATTTTTAAAAAATCCAGCCATTTTCAGCTGGCGCCTTTTACTTGCTCACACCTGTCTTTGCTTTATTGTCAAAGATGCCTTACATGTTTTCTGTAGAGACTCATAACCACTGTTGCTCGTATGACGACGCAGCACTCAAAGAAGATTTTTTGTACTTTTGAGCTCGCTACAGTTGCTCTTTGTGACATGATGCAGCTTCAACAATCAGGATCACTGCAGGGGTCATCAGATGCAGGCCTCTGGACCTCTGGACTCTCCGGTCCTTCTGTACACCTTGTCCTTTTCCTCTGATCGCCCTTTTGTCACCAAACTCTTTTACCACTGTGCACAGCTACTTCTTGTTCCTTTCTGGTGAAAACTTTTGATGAATGTATAAACCACTCAAACAATAAGTGAGAGGACCATTTGTCTTTTTTTTGTCAGTTATCAAACACTAATCTCCACTGTGTTTAACCAACTTGCAAATGATCAAGGGAGGTGAATGCTAATGTTTGACCATTGCTTACCCACTCTCCACAAAATGAATGAAAGTGCCGTACGGCTCAGTCACTAGCTGGATTTTGATTTAGAAATGTAAAATTAGATTAGATTAACTGGACCTGATTGGTGATTTTTGGCAAAAACAAACTGGATCCTGTACGAAGAGGAGTGAAGGATTAAGTCTCAGAGAACAGACAGCAGTGTTACTCAGATGGAGTGGGACGTGTCGCACATTAACAAGTGTTTCTAAACCAAATCTTTTTCAAGAAGGTTCCCTTAAGTAGAACCTCCAGTCCTAATCTTCATCTATGATTAAAGCGAGTAAGTGCACAGTCGAGGCTTTTTAGCCCCTCAGCATTTTTAGGTTGACGGGTAGATGCATCTCAATCCCTGACCTTGAGGGCAAGGTCGAGGATTGAGTTTTTTTTACCCCTCAGCCTAAAAAGGCTGATGGTGTTTTTATTGATGTAACGATGAGGCCTATGTTCAAATTCATGGATCAACTAAAAATCCTAATTAAGACCACCCCTGAGATTTCTGAAACCCTGGGCGTGGCTTGATAAATTCCAAAGATCCTTTTGCCAAAGGGCCCCTCATTAAATCCAGCATCTGATCGGCTCTGCTCAAACATGGGCAGTCGCCTTAGATATAGGATTCGGAAAGGTGAAAAGGAATGCCCCTTCACAGAGAATACGCCTAATGATGAGTGAAGTAAATGGAACAAAAATCAATCATCTTAGATGGCAGTGTTGAAACTGAGCTATAAATTTAATTTCTGGGCTTTAAAAGACAGTTTAAGCCAACAAAAAATTTTCATTTAAAGCTGCGTTATGATCCAGCAACATTTTGGTATTTCTGTCTTCTGTTTGGCAGCCAGGGGTCAAAGGGTGGGTCCACTAATGGGAAAGCCGGGGGTTTGATCCTTGGTTCTGTGCCCTGTGTTTTGAGTTGGCTCTCTTTTCACTGAGTTTTGTTATGTCCTAGTTTGTTTCGGTTTTCCTTACTCATCTTAGTTTCAGGCTTTGTTATTAGTTATGATTTACATCTTGATTTCCTAGTTCCCTTTGTCCCGGTCTCCCCTGCGTCTGTTTTGTCCTTTTGTCCTGTCCCTGGCCTCCTGTGTTGTTGTATTGAGTTGTATTCCCAGTGTTGTGACTGCGTCTCTGTCCCGTGTCTGTGTCTTGGTCCCTGTTTAGTAACCCTCTGTGATCAGTCTCCTTTGTCCAGCCTTCTGTGTGGTCTTGTTTTCGTGTTTGGTTACTTCCTGTCTAATTTGACAGTCCGGCGTTCCCTGTGTGTATCCTGTGTTTTCATTATGTGATCCTGTCCAGCTGTTCTCCCCAGCTGTGCCATGTTATCCCTCGTCATGTCCTGTGTATTTTTAGTGTCTGCATTTTCCTCTGCGCTCCGTCGCGTCCTCCATCAGGTGGAGGTGTGGTTCAGTCTCTGGTTTCTGCCAGTTTTAGTTGTGTTACAGTGCCAATCCTCTGTGTTTCTAGTTATCATCAATAAAGCCACCATTTAAGTTCAGTTTGCCTTGCAGTTCTGCATTTTGGTCTACCTGCCTGCCACACCTCTCCCAAATGACAGGTATTATTAAAAAAAATAAGCCAGTCTGTTTAAAACAGTCATTGTTTACTACAAGAAAAAAAAGAGGCTTATACAGTAAATCCACCTTTTGAAGTTATAAATAAGCATTATATTATTAGATTCTGTACACAGAGACATCATGCTAATCTACAGTGTTTCAACAGTGCAAGAGAAGGTGTGGAAATGTCTGCTCACAGTCTATTAAAGACAAAATGACATCTACAAAAATCTCACTATCCACCCAAGAGTTAAAAAAAAAGGACTTTCAGCTTTATAAAATACATTCAGTGTTCTTCTGTGAAGTTCAGTCTTGCAGGCAGGAAAACAGACAAAATGAAATGTGAAGAGTTCGTGCAGTAACCGAAATAGAAAACGAGCAAAAACAAAAACACGATGGCTGTCTGGATTTAAAAACAAACAAGAAAGCAGTTTGTTCAGTGAAAACCGGATTGTGTGTAAAAGAAGGCGGTAACCACTTATTGTAAGTGCTCGGAAGCAGAAGACGATGCGCGCTCATTCGCGAGTCACTTGTCAGTGACGCTGCTTTAATGTCTGCTTTGCTCCATGTGCGACCTTTTCTCTACAACTCATCGAGATCACCGAGGTCACCTTTTCATGCACTTCTATATAAACGGACTGCTTTTTGCCACCGTTCCAAAGAATTCAGGTTCAAGGCACTTCTGCACTGGCTTCACTTCAGTATTTCAGTGTAGTGTGAAAATCCACTGTGGCCTCATCTTCTTTAGATCCAATTAATATTTACATGTAGGTTTTTTCATGCTGTTATTTACTTGTTACGTTTATTATAAGATAATGAAATGACTGATCAGTTACTGTACGTCACTGGAAATGTATTTGCTGACTCTTCATCTGCTGATGATCCTCGTGCTGGAATATTGAAACGATCTGATTTGCTACGTCTTGCTGTCTACACCTTATCTATGACTCCTAAAGTTTGTGTAGGCACTCTCGTAGTGGCTACAGTGAGTGATTTCCTGGATGATGTCAGAACCTTTGCATTATTAGACTAAAATATCAGCTTTTTTGTTAGCATGATGTGTTTTTCTTGATAGAAGTGGGATTTCTTTGGGAATGTCCACACTTAAGCTGCGGTTAAATCTTTGCAGATTTTGGACTTTGGAAGATTAAGGAGGACGAAGGGTGACAGCTTTCTCTGTATTGTTTAGAAATTTTCTATTTCCCTGTTGGCATTACAATCAGGTGGGCGGTGGGCCGTTGGTGTAATGTAACATGGGGTAGAAGGAGCGGGCGAAGTTGTTGGCCACGGTGCAGCTGGAGTCGATTTCCGACATGGGAATCAGACAGGGCAGGAGGAGCAAGAGCAGCAGGAGGAGGTGAAGGGGGAAGGCGGCACGCAGGGCCCGGTAGAAGAAGGATCGAGGGGGAGAGGATTCCCTCTTCTCTCTGCATGACACATTGATGATGGTTATTACAGGAAGGCATGAAATATAATAATTATTATTATTAGCCTGTACTACTACATGCCTTTGAGTGGAGGAGCCTTTCTTTGGATGTTCAGCCTCCTGAGGAACATTTTGACATTGGACAGCCGTTGCAGATTCACAGTCCTGTGTTGAAACGTAAATAAATGTTTCCATAAATATACCGTAATATGTCAGAACAGCTCTTGGTTGTGCAGATAGAAAATATTTTGAATTTGTACCAGACGTTGTTGCAGGGCGCTGAGGTCCGTGTCCACCTGCTTCAGGAGCATCTTCAGCTTGCTGCCTGTCACGTGGAGTTTCTCCCGGGCCTCATCGCTGTCCTCTGCCCCGTCTTCAGGCTGCAGCTGAGACCACAGAGCCTGAAGGGAGGCCTGATGAGTCTGCCTGTCCCGCAGCTCCTTCTGCAGAGCCTGTCGATCACAAGCAACGAAAATGGTACTTATTTCTAGTGGAGTTTTAAAAAAATTTTTTTTTTTATTGGTTAACCAAACGTGGCTCTCTGCTTACAGTGAGTGTGTTGCTGTGTTGTTGCAGCGCTGTGAGAGTCGAGTCTGGGTGGCTGATGTCCACTGCATAGCGTCTGCTCTCTGCGTGAGCCAGCCACAGCAGCAGAGAGTGGAGGCTTTCATGAAACTCCTGTATGGGAAAAAGTTAAAGGTCATTTGTTATGATGGAGCGGTTCACCTGCAACTCAAGCTCATGCAAATTTTGACATTTTCACTTTCTACTTACATGACTATTTTTGTCCTCCTCCAAATTATGAAAAAAGCAGGTACTGTATTAAAACATTCTGCCAACTGCTTTTCAAAAATATTTCTTACTTCTCTACTTTGCACCATATGCTTTAACGCTAGAAAATGTCACACATGCCAGCCCGAAGTTAAAGCTAGAACTGTGAGCCTCCAATGACTTATCAAATTGCAGTTTACATTTACACTCGGTATACATTCAGCAGTCAATTTATTAGGTACAACTGTTCATTAATGCAAGAATATAATCAGCCAATCACATGACAGTAAGTCACTGCATTTAGGCATGTAGACAGGAGTATATTTGTGCTGGCTTTCATGTTATAAGATGGCCACTAAACAATAACAAATCACGATAACCATTTTAATGCAGTATTACTGAGAAAAATACTGTTCTGCGTGTTTTGCTACTTTTCAACAAACTTAAATCCAATTCAAAGGAACTGAACAGAAAGAGTCTGCAGCTATAATGCGTCTCACCTGGCACTGCATGAGCTTCTTCCTCAGACTGGTGTCCCACTGCTGGAGGCCTGTACACGCTCTGCTCCAGTCTCTGTTCATACTCATCAGTTTCTCCTGTGCTTCTGGAGATTCCCGAGCCCTCAGGTTGACTGACAGCATGATCGACTTGTAGTGAGTAAACATCTTCTGCATCTCCTGCAAACCAAAAAAGCAATTATGAACATCAATCAGCGTACTGTGAATACAAAACTGGACGTCTGAAGCGCCTAAGAATCAACTGTTTGAGTACCTACTGTATGCAAAAAAACGTATTTACTTTTTAATGATCATTCATTTTTTATATTCAGTCCTAAATTTTACCTTTAGTTCTTTAGCTCTGGCTTCCATCTCCTCAATACTGGCCGCCGGGTCGGATTTCTGAAGGCGGTCCAGCTGCGGGATCACAATTTCTAACCAGGAAGTGATGTTGGCGAGATCACATCTGAGCTGTTGAGGTTCCTCAGGGCCGGCCTGCTGACTGCACCTGGACTGAGCCTGGAGCAATTCCCAGCGTTCAATCACACCTAAGGGTACATGAACATCTAGTGTAAACATGTTCTGAAGATATTCACAGTATGTCACAGAAGAAAACCGAAGCAAATGGGCCAATTAACAGAGGACACAGAACTTGTGGGGGGGGTGGGGGGACAGAATAATTCTTAAAGTTGACATCTAAACTACCTTCAGTTTCTACTGTATAAGTGTTCACACAGGAAGTGATTTGTGGCAACCAATAATAGAAAATCAATGACTGCACAAGCCAAAAAAGTGCAAAGTGGGGGGGTGGGGGGTGGGAAGATAAACTGCTCCCTGTGTGGACGCAGCTTCGGTCAAATAAACCCGTCAGTCTGGCTTCAAAAAAACAAAAAGGAAGGAGTTAAAATGCTCAAGTTGAGCCTTCAAAACAGGAGCTCATAAACCGGTGGGTTATATTACGATTACCATGTCCATCATTTATATACAGTTTATAGTTTAACCTTAATTTTGTTGACATTTTCAGTAAATACTTATCAACACCAGTTTAAAAGAATAACCTACCTGAACATTCAGGTAAGTCTTTGAACGACTCTCACCTGACTGTTTGTCTGAGGTAGCCAGTCCTGAGAGACCGAACTCCTCCGGCTGCTCGTCGTCATCCAGGATCAGCGAGACTCTGTTAATGTTCTCGATGCTCCTGCTGCACTGAGACATGAGACGCAGCTGGAAACAAAACAAATACATTTTAAGTTCTGATATCGGGAGCAGCATCTGCCATCTGCAAATGTCTGGCATGCAATCCCAGGAGTTAGTTCTTCTTCGTTTAACTACAGGAGAGAGGTTTTTGATGCATACATAGCTGGGCTTTAGAGGGGTGCTGGTCAGGGTGGGTGAGGCCTCAGTGTGCCCCTCTCTGTCTCCTGGTGCCGGCCATCTTGAAGGCTCATGTGCAACTATAGACCTGCCTGAAACTGAGACACAAAAAAAAAATCAAAAATTAGTCTCTGTAAATGTTCATTAAAAATAAACAATATTTTCCACCAATGTTAAATTAAGGCATACTGTATTCTTGACTGAAGATAAAGCATGTTGTGGTCAGTGGAAATGATTAAATTACATTTTAAGCATAAAATCACAACAACAGTCTCCTCAGTCACTGTGCTTTAAGGGAAAGACCCTACAATATTAGAAAGAAACCCCAACAATCCCAAGCCCCCCGTGAACAAGCATATGGTGAGAGGAGGGAGGAAAAACTCCCTTTTAACAGGAAGAAACCTCTGGCACAAGCAGGCTTAGAGCATCTGCCCTGACCTGGTGAGGGGAGGGAGAAGAGAGCAGAAAGATGGGACGAACAAAAGATACACTATGGGAGAAAGAGGCAAATTTGAATATTACTAATGATTAAAGGGCACGCAATATTTTACCAGGTTAAAGGGTTTTTTGTTCTTTCATTTGCTTATACGGTTATCTCAGGTAGGCCGTGCTCACAAGCACTAGGTTCTGTTTGTGGAAACTAAGCAAGTGGCAGCCAATCAGAATAAAGCGCAGCGCCTTAAAGGGACAGTAGTTCAAGCAGCTCGTTTCAGAGAATAAGATGAGATTGTTTAAAATGGCACAATCCTCTTTTAATGGAATCACAGAATAAGAAAATATGGAGCTGCAAATTAGCATAACAGGTCCCCTTTAAATCCAAGACACCAGGCTTTCTGTTTGGAAACCATTTGCTCTGGATTTGGATTTGTGGGAGTTTTTGGATTGAGTCACTGTAAGACTGGCATTATTTACTACTACTGTCAGTTCAGCTGATGTATCTGGTGTGATCAAGCAAAGATTCAAGAACAAGTATGGTGATAAAATCTACCAAAACTGCACATTTTGCTGCAGTCTCAGTTACATCTGGAATTCATAAACCAAGCAAACACAATTAACCCCACACCACCAAATCAAAGATCTGCATGTGTTTACTTAGAGCTTATTTCACACATTTGAGCAGCAGTAAAAGTGCCATTGCAGCATGAAGAGTCAATCACGAAGAGTTTTAAATTTTGGCCTTTATTTAAAAAAAATCAGCAGAAAGGGAAAACTGAAGATTTTATTTGCAGGACGCTGCAGGAAGCAAAGTATCCGAGCCGAAGAGGCAACTCAACAAGTGATACATGAGCAGAAAGATTCTCTGGAAACATTTCACCACGAAGAGCAGAGCTGTGAGTGGGGAAGATGTTTCTGAGCCTACCCAATGAAGAGGCGAGCGGGCCCTCTGGGGCTTCGATAAATTCCTCCTGGTTTTCAGTCCACTCCACCTCTGCGAGGAGAGATGAGTAAGACTACACGTGTGAGGATGATTATGAAATTTCTATAAAATAAGTCTTCCTTCCTCCCAGAATCCCAGGAGACTTTTAAAGTTCAAAGGCAGAATTATAAATGAAAAGGCTCTGAGTGATGATGTGGATTGTTTGTCTCTGTGGTTTATGAGTCGGTCAGTTTTTGGGGACAAATAACATTAACACCGGGCGGTGTGAAAACAAACAAGCGAACAGAGGACGCCTGAAAACTTCACATGTCAGAAAACTGACATTTGTGGAACATATGGCATTTTTTAGCGTGGATTCACAGCCTAAGCTACTGACTCTAAACTTTCGAGACAGAAATCTACATATTTAACCTCTAATTTATTCAGTGTAGTTTTTCGCTGTTATTAAAAAAATGTATGCTGTGCTTTTTTTTGGCAGTTAAATGGTACCTCATCAGAGACAAAAAATGAATGCAGTCAGTTGCACTTAGATGCTGAATGAGTTGCACAAACTCTTATTTTACTACTATGGGCCAACTCAGTTGATCCTCAGGTGTGAACGCTTCCTTAGTCAGATATGTATCTATTCTGACACATGGAGCCCATTTTTAAGTGTGATCTTTTTTTTCCTTTACTCTGCCTGATGTTGAAGTGGTCTCTGGCCTTTATGACTTTTGAAATAAAGCCCATACAGCAATGCGTGAACATTTCCTGTTTAAAGTGAAGGCAGAAACTTTAAATGTACCTGACAGTGCACTGAAAAAAGCTGCCTCTTCCTCATGTCCTTCCTCTTCCTCATCATCCTCATGTGATGACGACCCTCCTACATCTACCGTATGGTCCCACTCCAAAGCCAGGGAATCCGGTGTCTCCCGCCCTGAACGCTCCAGAGGAGAGCACAGCAGGTGGGTGGGTGTGGCTGGGAGACTTCCTAGGCTCCGCCCCAGCCACAGTCGGCCGATGAGCTCCAAGCTGGACTCCAGGGAAAAGGTGGTACCAGATAGCTCTGGTTCTTCTGTGATCATCTAGGACAAAGAAATCACTGGTGCTCAACCTGGGACTGATGCACCGATAATCTTACACCCATTCCTGGTGGGTTTTGGAACTGAATATATTACAGTATATTGAATTTGGAAGCATAGAGTGCAAAGAATACAACAATAAACTGTTGTTAGCAAGCATCAGAGCTAGAACCTATGATAACACTTGAAAATAATGTGCTGGATATGAAAAACAGGTTTAGAAAATGGAAGAAACTTCATGTATGTATAAAATTCCCAACTGTGTCATATAAAGGACAATATATAATAGGAAAATGGATATTTTCTTATTCAAAATATGTAAGCTATTTTGCTATATCTACACGAATTAGGTTAGCAGCCTTCCAGAAAGGGGTGTGCTTTTAGGCTTACTGGGGGTTGGCTGAGGCGCTGATGGAAGCGGACCAGTCGGCCAAAAACTTCCTGGCAGTAGGAGTGCAGTTCCTCCAGCTCCTCCTCTATCTTTTCTGCATCCTGCGGTGAACTCTTCTGGATCAGACCCTCTCCAAACACAATCAGTCCATCAATGCGCTCAGTGTTCAGGGTGATCTCCCTCTGGAAACTCTGCAGGAAGAGGAAGGGATGGTTGGATGAACAGAGATGAGCCATGAAACCCAAAGGAACAAAATATGGGTTTCAATAGCTGAAGCCAGGACCTTAAGCACCTTAACATGCAGCTTGTATAGTCATTTTCATCTTATAGACATTTTCGACTTAAAGGATTAATACTTTTCCTAAAAAGTCTTTTTTTTTTTTAAATGTTACAAAGAGATGTGTTTGTTCAGAACAGGTCAGCCTTGTGTGTGTGTGTGTGTGTGTGCGTGTACAGTACACGAGCTGCGCCTCACATTGAGCTGCTGTATTTTGTGATGGACGTCACTCTCTGAAAAGTGCTCGACGTTGGTGAGCTGCAGGTCCAGGTCGGTCAGCCACACCACCAAGCTTTCTCTGGTCCCCTCAAATTCCTCCCTCTGGCTGGTAAAATGCTGCGAGAGAAATCATGAACAGATGAGAAGAAAGCAAAGCAGTTCATTGCATCCACCTGTGAAAACTTACCCTTAAAGCAATATAAACATTAATGCCATTTTGCCAATTGAAAATAATAGGGCAGACAATTACAATAAAATGTGCGATACAAAACAATGTTTGGCCTTTATAATAACAGATGGAAACATGTGACTTTTAAAAAGAGCAGAAAACATTCTATTGAAGGATGTCAGAATTAAATGATTTTCTGACCTTTATGAGGAGAAACGGCTCATTTAATAGATCAAAACATTAGCAGGTGGCCTTTCTACAGCATTAATGATTATACAATTATTTCAAACTTTTCTGACTAATGCTGTAACTGAGCAGCCACGTTGCCACAATTCAGTAAGAACACACAAGCTAATTTAATCAAATATGACGCAGTGCATGCAAGAACATTGCTTGCATGCATCATGCCATCACTTTTAAACTAGAATTAAACTGTATTAAAAATATTGGATAAGTCTTCACTTTTAGTATGAGTCAGTGGCCTTCTGACAAATACCGCCCCCAAATTATGCCTAAAAATTCCACTGAAGCTGTTCTGGACGCTGACTGAAACTAAAACAAATTTAAAATGAGATTGAAAGAAATGACTGTACCTTGAGCCTGCGGAGGATGGCGGCCACTCTTCGGTGCAGCGCGTCCCACCGCCGGTTGCCTTCGTGTATCATTGCTTTGAGCTGGCTGGCTCGATCCGTGCGGTTCTCTCTGGCCAGCCGGCGGTACTGATTGTTGACCAGTTCCAGGTGAGTCAGCTGCTCATGAACCTGCCTTTGGAAACCCTGAAGAAGAGAAGAATGTGCAATTCAGTGTCTGTCTTCCCATAGTGTGAGGCAGAGAAACGTTTAGTTAAGTATAAGGTAATGTATAATTCTAATGATCCTCAACACCACTGCCTGAAATGCAGCCCCAAACCATGATACTGAGGATCAAA
>VUQK01038683.1:0-20468 GCA_015106715.1 Bujurquina vittata | reverse complement strand
TTTATCACACTGACTCATAATGCGTACTGTGCATGCCGTGTACATGACTGGCTACAATGTGTGTGTGTGTGTGTGTGTGTGTGCATGATTGTCATGAAACATACTTGATAATGACGGTGAGAAGCCACAACAACAACCCCCAGAGCTGGAGACAGACAGAGAAAGGCTCAGGAAACCCAGGCCGCCTGCAGCCCCCGCAGCACTGAACACCTGAGACCCCACATCCCGATGATAACTGTGTACCAAACCCCAAAGAAGGAGGGGGTCGCAGCTGGGGTTCCCACAGAGCCCCAGAGAACCAGAGACAACAGGCAGCTGACCCCGCCAGAGGCCGGTCATCCCAGCATGAGCCAAGGGTGGCCCCTGCCTCTTGCAGAAGAGTTATTTAGTCTTTCAAACCCACAGGTGTAAATTATGGGGATGAGTTGTCTAACAGTAATAACTATAATTTAAAAGACTTTCATTAATGTGTGAGCATGACACTTCTTTCCCTGTCACATTGGAGAGAGCCTTGGAAGCAAGCACCAGGCTTATGTTTCCACATTGTATAGATTTCATGGTATTGATGGTCTACATGTTTGTTTGTTTGTTTTTTTGGGGGGGGTTCTATGCAGTATTGTGGAAATAGTCTCTTTTTTTCTGTTTACTCAATTCCACTGTCATGCAACCACTGCAGAAAGAATATAACCATCAACACAGACATGAAACCATACCCATATAAGGTCATGGGTTCATGCTATAAATAGAAATGGAGAGCACACTTTAGAGTCTGTTGCCATTCTGCCAGGTTTCTAAACATTTTGATTAACCTGGCTTACATTTTGTCAAAGGAGCTTCTCATTTTAGTGGCACTTTTCAATCACTCATAAAATAAAATAAAAAAAAACTTTCAAGGTTCCAGAAATTCAGGGTTACAGTTGTTTTGAAAAATGCTAAGAAAAATATAACTAATCAAGAAATGTGCCAAATCAACTGAGAAAAACAACATATTGAAAAAAAAACAAGCTTAAAACAAAAAGAAGAGCTCCTTATAAGCTCACACATCTACAAAATGACTGAATAAAATGACAATATAGCAGTTCAGTAAGAGTATGGATATCAATTATGCCATAAATTAAAAGGTCAAAATGATTTATTTACTGATGCATTTATGTCTTACCTGGTGCAGCAGGCGCCTCTTCACTGCGTTTACCAGAATGTCTGTTGGCTGACGGATCAGGAACATTTGCATAATTCGTACTGATCTCAGGTTGCTCTCTATGGACAACTCTCACCATCTTTTAACCACTGTCTGAAGAGTCACAATGAGGAAGAATGCATTTCTTCTTTTATACTTTTCTGTTTGCTAAGAAATCAGCATGTTTCTCCTTCCTCTTTTTGTTACCCTATTCTCTACCCCCTCCAGACTCCACAAACACATGGTCAAGGCACAAGGCACATGGTCCTTTATCCACATACAGCCAAGATTTAGTTGAAAATTTTCATGAATAGTTTCTTAACATAACAAAAAAAGCAGTAGTGCTGTGAAAGGCAGTTTTTACCAACTGAGAACTATTGCTAACTTAAAAGCTGGTTTTGTCTCTAAAGTCTTCTGCAACTCTTCTGGGAAGACACCAAAGTGTTCCCAAGCCAGCAATGTTATTGTCATGGGGGAGTTTGTGTAGCGTGGTCATCCCAGCATAAGCTTGCCCGTGGTTGGGTCTCCCAAGGCAAATTAGTCCTAAGAGTAGTTAATATGACCTCTATGGAAAAAACAACAGTGAACCCTGTTACCGTGATTGGATTTAAGGTACCAGGGCTCCACCCTGGAGCCAAGCGTGAGGGAAGGGATCATGGGGGTAGTTGGGCCTTATCTGATGGTGTTCAGCCAGGCTCAGCCCAAATTAGTCACATGAGTCAAGCATCCTGTGGACCCACTACCCACGGCTTCCTGTAGGTCGTGGGTAGTGGGTAGGCGTAGGCATTTGGTGTGGATCAGGTGGTGGTCAAAGGCAGAGGCCTTAGTGGTCTAATCTATTTTGCATTTTTTAAATATACAGCAACTAAAGTTAACATGACTTGTGACAATTATTCATAAATAATTTAATACAGAATTGTACCTTGCACTTTTAAATAGCAGCTTTCCCCTCTTTTATTTTTTATAATTCAACTAATACACATAAAAAAAACTGATTTGCTTCCTCTGATAGTTTTTGAGCCTTTATTTAGTAAAATCGTACACAGCAGCCTTTTTCAATGTGTTGGTATAAATCCTAACCGGCTTTAACATCAACATTTGTTCAAGGGACGGGATGCTCTCATAACGTAAAACAAAATTAATATTGTATCCTAAGTAATATATTATCATTTGATATATCAATTTTTCCTTTCCTTGATACTATTTTTAATGATGTGACATGCAAGTCTTGCACTTAAATGTTCTTCTCTGTTATGTTTTGACAGTTGTTATGGAGACACCACAACTGTGTGCAGTTGTTCTCATTATAGATACAATGAACACAGGGATGGCATTTATGGGCAAAGCGGCATTTGGAGGCTTTTGATAATTGAGACTAGTCAGAGATGGGTATTTATCAGGTTATGACGTGACATGATTGATTGATGTATACTGTACTGTAGCAGTACTATTTGGAGGGCCGGATGGAAAGCTCTTAAATATCACTAGCAGTGATATTTAAAAAAATATTATATTGATTTACTAATGATTGCGGAATTGTTCTTTTTGTAGGCCATTTTTTTATTTTTTTACTGTTATTGTTACAGACTCCAGCTCCTTAACTTTATATTTTCAGCTTAATTAATTTAACAAAAAAAATACATAAAAGTTAAACAATAATGTGACTGATAGCATTTTTACTTTTAAAACATCTTAAGGTATCTTAATAATGCAGTATATTTGTTTGGATTCTCTTTTGGACATCATGATCATCTACTGAAATCTGATATTATGAAAAGCCCACTTCAACTTAACTAAAACCAGAACACAGAGGTTTTTTTTTAATTGTTTATTTAGATAAAGATAGATATAGTTTACTAACAGAATAATCAAAGGCAGTAAAAAATTAAAGGTTTTGAGGATGCAGCCCTAAACAAATGGCAAGTATTTTTCTTCTTTGTCAGGCCATGAGAACAGAATAACAACAATGTTGAAACTGAAAATGTTATGAATGGCACCGCTTAAGGTCACAGATCAAAGTTTCCAATATTGCACATCTCTTCGTGACCTCTGACAAAGCTGAGACTAAGACATGTTCCTGAAACAAAGCAGAAGTACGGCATGCTGATGTAACCAAAGAGAGTGTGTTGAGAGTTCGCTTTTTCAAATCATCTCACAGCATCGTTGTATCATTTCCTGTTTCAGAGCACAATGGGGTTTTTGTGTAGCTTAATCTTCTCATTTCATAGTGTAATCTTCACATACTTTATCCATATGTAAACTACATTCATACACTGGTTATTGGCAACTCAGTTTTGAGAAATGTGAAACTAGTGAGGCCAGCAACCATAGTCGATTGTCTTCCAGGGGCCAGAGCAGGCAACATAGAAGGAAATCTGAAACTGCTCCCTAAGGATAAACATAGATTTGGTTAAATAATCATTTACATTGGCAGTAATGACACCCAGTTACGCCAATCAGAGGTCACTAAAGTTAATATTGATTCAGCATGTGAATTTGCCAAAACAATGTCCGACTCTGTAGCTTTTCCTGGACCCGTCCCGATTAGTGCTGGAGTGACATGTTTAGCAGTGTATTCTCCTCAAATTGCTGTCTGTCTGATTGTGTCCAAATAATAATGTGGGCTTTATCGATAATTTATTAGATTCAATTGGCTTCTCTCAAAATGTAAATGAGCCCACCGACCACTTTAATCATACTCTGGATCTTGTCTTGACATATGGCAAAGAAACTGAACACTTAACAGTATTCCCTGAAAGCCCCCTCCTGTCTGATCATTTCTTAATAGCATTTAAATATACAGTAACAGAGTGGGGAAACAAACATCATTGCAGTAGAAGTCTTGCTGATAGTACTGTAACTAAGTTTAATGTTATAATTATCCTCTTCAGTGCCATGTGCCAACACAGTGCAGCACAGCTACCTAAACTCTGCTCCCACAGAGGTTGATTATTTCGTCAGTAGTTTTGTATCATCTGTGTCCAACTCTAGCTACTGTGGCTCCTCCGAAAAGGAAAGCCCCAAATCAAAAGTGTTTGACTCCCTGGTATCACTCACAAACACGCAGATTTAAGCAGAAAAACACATGTAGAGTAATGTGAAGTATAAGTACCCAATTCACCCACTGAGGACAAAAGTAGTATGTTTCCTTTGCCTATACACACATATTGTACTAACACAATACTTAGTTTCTATAGCTGAAGACAGATGCAAAAACATGGTATAAATAGTCTATATTATATAAAGTTACACAATAAACTATAATCTGTAGTTGTCAGCTAAAGGTGATATGATGAAGTGGAATACCAAAATAAGTCGAGCAGTCATAGAACTGTTTCTCTATCAGATGCAGGTTGTGGAAGCGTTTTAAACCTATGAGCCACTTTCAGACACGCTATGGTGAGCACCAAATACACACCATGGGCCCATTGCATTTCTGATAAATACATTTGATGAATTATGAATCGTGGTGATAAAGATACATTGCTGTTGAATATAGTGTCAAGACTGATGGGGAAAACCAATTGCTTCATGGTAGCTGTTGCCTTATGTGGAAGTGGAAATGTACGTGTAACAGACTGGCAATTGGGCAACTCCAACAGTCCCACTTGGTTGAGGTGGGTTCAAATTTTCCCCTCCAGTCCCTCCATGTGCCCAAGTGTCCTCAGGCAGGACACTTGTCATGACTTGTGAATGAAAAAGTATAAGGAGGACAAAGAAATAGTACATACAAAAGGTTTTCAGTTGTGTTTACCTCCACAACAACACATTTTAAGGCTTAGATTCTCAGTCACACAATTTGCTTCCTCTATTTTTACCCTATCAGCATTTGAAAAAATACAGAGGACACACACAGGTCAACAATTAGATGACCCTGAAGTGTATTTCTGTTGATGCAGAGTTATTCAGGGAATTATAAGAGATTATATAAATAAGAGACCAAGATGTGGGGGGAAGTGCGGGGTGGACAAAAATAACACAGGTAATAACGCAGTTGATCTTTTATTATAAATTGTGTGTGCAGATGTGCTTCAGTTTCACAGGTTGATGTGGTAATTTAACTTTATTTACTGTGTTATCGCTGCGCTAAGTGTCATGCTCAATTTTAAGTTCATATAGTTAAGTTTAGTAGTGAGGTGACAACTTGTTTGACTATCACACATTTTCTCCTCCCACTGGGCTTTGTTGTAGAGTTCAGGAAATAATATGGCCAGTGTGATCTCATTAAAAGACAGTTTAATGGTTAACATAATAAAGACTGCCTTCGAAAGCACTCTACAGTGCATTTTGCCTCTTTGATAAATATATATATATATATATATACTGGAATTAAGAGGGCCCAAATACAAGACAAAAGCCTTTATTCAAGCTGGAACAAAAAAATACAAAAAAGACCAAATCTGAATTAGGAAGGATAGACACGTCAAAACAATCAGACAATCAAGGGAATACAGACAGGAAGTAAAACTTAAACAGTTCCGAAACACCCACAAATCCTAATGTTGTCAAAATGGACCCCATGTAAAATAGGATAGAAATATAGTAAAGCAGTAATAAACTTAAACATTACTGGATTTGTATACCAGTAAAATACAGTCTTTTCAGATAGTTTTTCCTCTTTTAGCATCAATAACTTTATTATTTCAATTATTCTCATTCTTTTAGTTTGCCATTATTGTAATGGTCTGTTTTACAGTCTGTGACACCAAAGCAGGAGCTCAGGAAAACAGGCAGACCCAAAGAAAAAACATTATTAAAAATATCCGAAGGTTTTCACAAACTAACTGCTAATATAAGGAGTTACAATATTACTACAAACACTGTTTCGCTAACAAAGATCAAAAAAGTGCATCACACTTTAGAATTACACAGTATCTAATCATCGCAAATTATTACATTATCAGACTCAAAGTATTTCATATACTAAAAGGTTCCCTGCAATGATTCAAAAATATTCATGCATTAAATTTTCAAAAATCCAGTAAATACTTTTTAAGTAAGTTGTTCTTTTTCAGTAAAGAGTTGCTGTAACTCAGCAGTATGGCACAAACCTCTCCATTATGTTTGTTTTCCTTCATGGTCAGGCTGTGGATCGTACCAGTAACTGAAAGGAGAAAATAGAGAAAAAGATCATTTTCTTGTGAAATTTATTTTCCATTATATTTAATTTAGATTAATTATTTTGTCATGTTGTGTAGTAAGGTATGCAAATGTAAGTCAAAAATTAGTTAGACCAGCAGTTCTCAAAGTTTGAGTATTTCAGAAACATGTGCTCTACTGGGATTTTCCACAACACAGTCACCTGGGTTTACAAAGAATGGTCCAAAAAAGAGGAAATATCCAGTGAGCTACAATTCTCTGGGTGAAAAATGCCTTGTCAGCTTCAAAGGTCAGAGGAGAATGGCTAGGCTGCTTTGAGCTGATGAGAAGGCACTTGAATAACAGCCAACTAAGGTCTGCAGAAGAGCATCTTGGAACTCACAACATGGTGAACTCTGGGTTGACTTTTAGAGGGAACTATTTTATCTCAGTAAAAATTATACGTGCAAGTTGTCCTTAAAGACAGATCTCACTTGAATATGCTCTGCACAATCCAGAGAATCTTGTTGAGCTCTTAAGAGTTTATAATGGTGAGATTTTTGTCACTGCAATAGTTTTTTTGAACTAATATTTTTCATATTAAGTATTAAGAACCATGTGACCTTTTATTGTTAAGCGTCTCTATTGCAGGCTAGTCTGCAGCATCAGCATGAAAACACTGTGTCCCTTCAAGAACCCAACAAGAACAAAGAAAAATAAACTTACTCAAAAGCGTGTTTCTCTTTTTGGGTTGGTTTTTTGGAGCTGTTCTTTCAGGCAGCTTTGCAACAGTTTTTTAACTTGTGCAGTTCTTCTTTCAGGTTTTTGCAACTGCTTAGTTCCAGGGCCAGGTCATATTTGCCTGTTTGATACACAAACAGCCGGCATTGTTAACTTGCATCAACTGCTGAGTATTTTATCAGCATGTTGTGTAAGTACTCACATAGGAAAACCACAATTAAGAGTCCAGCGACGAGGAAAAGGCAAAGCAGACCCAGAAACACTGCAGTACATCTGCAGGAAGTCTTCATTACACCTGAAGGTAGAAATAATTATCTGTTTGGTTCTCAATGTGGAATCAAATCAATCAAGCTAACTCATTGACTGTTGGCTATTATTGTTCCACAATATGTGCAGTAGTCAAAGGCATAAAGTTCAATGGGGCAGCCAGGGCAACAGCCCATGGGGAGTTAACATAATCAGTGCCCAGATCTGCTTACATTTTATTCCAGTTTATTGAGAAAGAGCACAATTTTACATATTCCTTCTTTCCCTTTTCAGATTATTTTCAGGTTTATATCAAAATGTGATAGAATAGTAAGACCAGATACAGAAGGAGGTAAGAGTACCGAGGCCCAGCATGCTGTTAACCTGTTTTTAAAAGTTGTTTTTAGAAAATGTATCTGTTCCTGTAGGTATGTATAATCATGTTAGTTTCCTTACCTAAAGAAGCAGGTCCAAGCATGTTTGACTGAGAAGTTGGGATCTCATATGCATTTGTATAAATGGTATTTGAATCTTTTACATCCATTTTCCTTTCTGTGATGAACTGATGGTCTCACTGCAGTCAACTCTTCAGTCAGTCCCTGTCTGTTTGTTCTCGATATGTCTGTGATGCTTATTGTCTCCTTCTGTTTTGAGTTGTGTACCTATACTGTAAAAAAATACTTTGCATGCACTGACACAGAAAACCAGGTGCTGGTGGTGTGAATTATCTTAGGTGACCACTTTTATCACATCGGTATACACTGGCAGCTACAAGAGTGCTTTTCACCTCGTGCAGAGCTAAAAAAAAATTCCAAGGTCATTGAAATCTCACACCATCTCTAGTCAGTTCAACAGCTGCAGCATACATTACTAATGTCTGCTCTGCATTTTGTGGCTTAGCAGCACAGTATGTATTATTTTTGGTTCTACTCTGGCATATTCAAATAGAGACATAAAGATGAGTAACTTTCCCACAGTGGGTGAGTGTTGTATTGTTCACGGAGTGATACTGAGCTATAAAACCATCTACAACAGGATGCAGCAATTTCCTGCCGATCTGTTTCAAAAATTTCCAATTTTCATTTGCAGGTGAGCACATAAACCGGAGCAGTGACAACACAGTGCGGTATAAATCTATATATCAAATACATGCGAAACAATAAAGATTAGGCCTTACTGAAAGTGACAGAGCACTCCTGAAATTAAGGTGGCCCATAATTTTTTTTATTTTTTTTTGCCAAGCACACAGATTTTTATCATTCACATCCACCATCAGTCCATCAGAAGCAGGTGATAATAAGGAGGTTATGTATAGTTGGCTCTTTTTATTTGTTGTTTTCTAGATTATGTTTAAAAAACAAACTACTAAGCAGACTGTACCCCACACACTATGCTGGTGGGCCGAAGCAAGAGCAGCACCTGCATTTAGTTTACAAAGTTTGACTTTGTAAACACAATTATAGCAGAACCACAGATATAATTTTTTATGTGAAAATCTAAATGCTGAACTATAACAGCCAATGACATAAACTACAAAATTAAAATTGCCTGGGTAGTTAAGGTGGGGCATATTAAAAAAATATTAAAAACCAAAACATCTTTACACATACGCTTTAAATGTAATTTGTACTACAGCTGTCAGCTGTCTGTGGGTTCAAGTGACCACTGCTGTTCAGGCCCACAGCGCTGCTCCCAAGAGCAGTGAGGACACCACAGTTAGTCCACACAACTGTCTCCACTGCCTAAAATGAGAGAGAGAGAGAGAGAGAGAGAGAACAAGATTATGCCAGTGAAAAAAAACACATTTGGTTCAAGAAATTGAGTCCTTTCTTCTCCAGCAGGGGGCTACAGATCCCATGTTGTTCTGTGCTAGAAAGATCAGCTTACAATTTTACAGTTCTGCACCAAGGAAAAAATGCAACACCATGTGGTCTTTTAAAGAGAACTTTATATTCTAATTATAAAGCACTTTGGGCACATGCATGATTGTGTGAAATACAAGACGTATATTTACAGACGGAGGTCTACAACAACTAAGAGAACGGAGACGAGAGGGTCGGGGCATTATGGAGCCAGATCCCAGAGCCGAGCCAAAACAGTTCGTTGATAGTGATGGACGTGCGTCAGCGGCCTGGGCTCGCATGATCCACCTCACAAAAAGAGGACTTGGGGAGAAGAGCATCTGGGACATGTTGACCCGGAGAGATGAGATTACCAGCCTGATAGTGCAGATATTGTTTTGAGACAGGTTGCTTGTTTTTTTTTTCAGTTCACTGGGGACACACACAATGAATATTGAGTAGAGTGCACAGGTAAATGGTATTGTACTTTTACTTTTAGCAGTGTGTTGTGTAATTTTTTTTCTGCACTGTAGCTTTCTGTGTTTGACTGCATTGTGTGAGCACTGCAGAGAATGTTTCGCTGCATTCCCCTACATGAGAATGCTCTTGTGTTTTACAATGGAGAATATCACCTTCTGCTCATAAAATTTTATTGTCAGTGAATACTTTTTGGATAACGTCACTGAGAAATTGGATGTGACAAAGAATTCTGACAAGATATCTTAAACACCATAACATCCTGGATTGTTTAATGTCAAACAAATGTATTAGTATAGTGTGTTTATGTATGCATATGTTTGTGTCTGTATATATGTGGTTTTGTTACCACGTATTATTAGTATTATGAGACGTGAAACACCACAATGAAATGTGAATACACACAAAAAAAAATTGTTTGAACTTGACTGATTGATTGACTGATTGGTTAATGGACTGATTATCTTTATGACCAGCCATGTTCTGTCTGTGACCTGGTTCTTCATTTGTAGGTTGCTTAGATGGCTTAGATAAGCACTCTCTTCCTCATCTCTGTTTCTAGTTTCAGAAAGTTGATTATGTATGATGTATGACATGAGAATTTTACTCATTTTACAAGCTTAGAGTACAAAGGTGAAAAGAAGTGGAGTAAAAATAATAAATGAAGAATCAAAGAAAACATGTATACAAGGGTTTCATTTCAACGTAGTTATGAAACTTTGTGAAACATTCAAAAACTTCAGATTTTTTCTGATTAAAACGTCAATCTAGTATTCAGGGAAATATACTTTATTTCAAATATATGTGATATAAAGTACAGAGACATCATTTTCCACTGAATTCAATGACCTGTTAAATGTATCCTTGTGTAATGTATGTTAATGACACATGCTTTACATTAACGTTCAGACTGAACCATTTTGCAACTACCTTCTAGTTTTTCATTGATGAGTTTGGATGGCAATTTACAGATGGAGCCATTCAAAGTTGCCGCTCCCAGCCAGCTGGAAATCCCTCTCCTTTATCTGGACCTATCTACTTCCCAGCATGACCACACCCCTTTCCCTCAATTGCAGTGTATCACCAAGACATGGCGCTTTCTTCACAAAAACACCCATCCCCTCGTCCTGCTTCTGCTGCCTGGTGTCAAACCTGATTTTCATGACAGTATTGTCCCAACTGTCCTTCCACCATCAGACAATCAGACCGACGTGGATTCTCAGAAATGTGTACTGAAGATAAACTGACTGAGACACATGAATCCTGCTTTTTGGATTTTTTAAGCCACTTATAACTGAACCAAAAAATACTCAAAAGTGGCACTTAACAATGGGTTACATAGAGTGATGAGCACAATTTGGATTTTTTTTTCTAATTATAATCGATATGTTCTGTATGGAACCAGTTTCTTCTCACAGATCCAGAATCTCTGAAGGTCACATGATTCATCATTCCAGGTGTATTCTAAATAATATTTCTTTATTTCTGCACAGTCTTCATCTCTTCCTGGAGCACCATTTGGTTCAAGAGTTGCCCAGTAGCTGAAACACAAAAGAAATACAAAATCATATTTGAAACCTTCGGATGTCTTAAAAATAGTACTTAAATCCATGGCTTTGAGGTTTTGTGAGTTCATATTTTGTTTATTGAGTACGATTTATACAGTATGTGGTTTCTTTGTTCTTTGCTTTGCAACGTTAAGTTTGATCTCTGTTGTATTTCTTTATGTACTAAACATTGTAGTTCCTGATGACTTTTTGGAATTTGATATTAGTTAGTTCCCTATGTGTTCTGCTTCTGTCCCTCCATCAGTCTTGTCTCTGTGTTTCTCTTTTTTCAGTGTTCCCCTGTCTAATCCTCCTCTGTCTTCCTGTGTCAAGCTAATCTTGTTCCCCTAGTTGTAGTTGGGACTTGTCCTGTTTTATTTTGTTAGCTGTCCTGTTTTATTTCTCCTGCTCATGCTCATTCCCCTCCTGTTTCCACTCCACTTGTTACCACTTGTGTATATATTTATCACCACAGTATATTGTATATATGTGTATATATTGCCTCATCCTTCCTTTGTCATGTTGTCTGTGTAGCTGCGTATTCCTCAACTATCCACTCCCATTCACTTGTACACCCCTGCACTATTGCAGGGTCTGCGGCAATATGCCCTCGGGTCTGGTGGATCAATTCAAATGCCTCATTGAATTCTCTAAAATATCCCATCATCAATTCACAAAAATACCATCTACTAACAATTTTAGGCAGGAACAAGCTGCGTGTGTGGAGCAGCAGGGGTGGAAAGCAGCCAAAGCTTTCCACACCTGCTAAATCTAGTGACAAAATCACTAAATTGGCAACACTGTCGGTTGGTGTTGCCAAAAACTGATTGCAGCTTCTACCACGAGACAGGAATGGTCTTAATGACTCAAAATGAATTGATATTCATGAAAGATAATGTTTGAGATATGCTTGACAGATTATAGCTCAACAAGTCATTTACTACTCCAGACCAATTTCTCTACTGCCACTGTGTACAATGTGGATGGGGTCTGAAAAAAGAGTACTCTTTGTACACTTTGGAAAACGTTGATAATTGTGAAGAAAAAGTTAATTAATGTGTGAACCTTGTACCAAGCAGAGACCCATCCACCCATCTCCATGTCCCCTCGCTCTCTCTGTCAGTCAATCCAATCCAAATCAGCTTTTGGAAATGTTTTGTAAATTCCTTGTTGAGAGAGAGAAACACACATCCATTAGGATATCTACAACACACACACTGTATAGCAGGGGTGCCCAAATTGTGTGCCCGATTTGTGTAAAAAATAACATACATTTTGCTTAACCCTCTTGATTGGAGGGGAAGGTGAAATGTCAAAAAAGTAACTTAACGTGCAAAATTGTATGTTATTTTTTACATAATTCGCTGATGGGAAGTAGGGGGAGGAGCCGGAATCAGCCCGCGGGACGCAAGTTGTATAAGCACAAATCACACATAGAAACACACCTGTTCTTCTTTGCTGTTGATAATCACCAGGTCTGCACCTCTCTGAAGACAATCATATCTACTTTATAGCCAGGATTTCATGTTTGAAGAAATGTAATATAAACTACCACCGAAGTACACCCATTCTTGTAGACAACCTGTATAAGAAAAAGAAATGGGAATGGCTGCAGGTGGAGTGATGTTAGCCTGTCATATCTCTGCAGTTAACTCATCACTGTGTTAGGAGGCTTGCTGCTGCTTTCGTCATTTCTAGCATAACAGCTGCTGGTGATGGAGTCACTTCTGCATTTGGTTGTTTGACATTTTTTTAGCCACGAAATAGAGAAATGAAAAACAGCAGACGTGAATAAGTTCAATCTGACTCAAAAAGTCAACTCACTTAAATGGCTTGAAGTCTAATTATTAAGTGTGATATTGCAGTATTAGCTCAACTCTTCTGGCTCGGATTTTAGGAGATTTGACATATAGTATATATAACTATCACGACTGACATTTTTGCATGTGTGGTGCTTTGAAGTCTAGATTTCTATTTTTTAAAAAAAGAAGGGAAAAAAAGCTCAATCCAAACTTTTTTTGAGTTGCATTTAACACTAAGGTTTACTTAGGATGTCTCTTTGGGGACACTGAACCTTAGTTTTCCAAACAGACAGGTCTTCTCCAGGACTAATAATGTTCTAAGAAAATAACCCAATCACCATGTCCAGCTTATTTCAAAGTATAATTTAAAAAAAAAACTTGATTTACTAAATATAGGTGAAATAAGAGCAGCGTGCAAACAATCTGTCCCTTATTGCTACATCTCAATAAAATCTGAACATATGAACAAATGCGAGAGATAAAATGACCACAGATAATAAAGAAACAATTACCTTCATACTTTCTCTGAAGATCATCCCTGTTTTTGGTCATGTCTTCAATTCGTTTTTGGAGCTGGCCTCTGTCTTCCACCATTCTGTTGTAGCTTTTCTCTAACTGGTCTCGCTCTGCTTTCAGGATGTTGTAGCTGGTCTGTAACTGGTCCCGTTCTGTTGTTAGGTTGCTGTAACTCATCTGTAGCTCTTTTCTCTCTCTGGTCAGGTTCCCGTAACGCTTGCGAAACATCATCTTCTCCATTTCCTGCTGAGATTTGCCTTGGCTGACTGTGTTGGGCACGTGAAAAACAAGCAGGCAAACACTGTTAAAAAGCTACATCACATCACCTGTTGAGGATTATATTAACTGCTGTACTCACAAAGAAAAACCCGAGTTATGAGTCCGATCAGTAGAAGAAGACACGCCAGAGAATCACAGCAGCTCTGCGGGAACTCTTCTTCACAAATTTAGCACCTGGAGATAGAAATCAATATTTGTGTGCTTACACAATACTGTGAAATATTGAAATTAAATATTCACAGAGTGTCTTTCTTGTTAAATCTTCTCGTGCCTAACAGATATAAAATGTCCTTTGGCTTTTGTGCTATGATGCACTGTTACTGCATTACAGATACAGCTCTCTCCACCACCACTCCTCACTTCTCAACACTTGTAAAGGACCCTTTGTTGTCAAAGGAGACTACAGTCCTTTTGCTGTTTTCATAAAAACAATAAAATATATTTTCTTTGGTTCCCTGATTTCTTTGGTCTTCGTCACCACAATGCCCTAGTTTTATGATCCCATACCCACCTACTATGATCAAATACCTACTGTATTTTTTGTTTACTGTTACAGTTTTTCTGAATATTTTTTCACATTTCGTGCAACACTGTTAAAATTTTACTGTAGCTCTGAAGGTGTATTTGTTACATTTCTATCTTTATCTGTAAAAATGTGTAACTAACTCAAAAATGCCACAATTGTCAAGAAAAGTAAGTTCTCCTTAGATCTGGATCTCAATACCCAAATAGACTGTAGTAAAATACAGTTACCGTAACACACACACACACACAAAAGTGTCTAAGAAGGTTCAGTCAGGTTTACAAATATTTTAACTCTGATGCACTCCTTTCTGAAGGAGCTTCATAGAGTTTGACACTAAGCATTTAAGTAATGCTAGCATTCTTTAAGATTTGAGAGCAATTTTGATCACAGAGACATACGGTACCAGTCAAAAGTATACTGTGCATATAACCAGTGACTGTTCAAATTCTAGACAGCTGTATGTTGTGTTATTTTCTTATCAAAACAGATGTTATTCAGTCAGGTCAATCTTTTCTAGTGTTTTAAAATGTAAAGTTAACCATTAATTTTATGCAAAGATGAAACAGTAACTTTTTTCTGTTTGTGCACAACACTGTATGAGCATCAGATTATGACCTGTGAACCTGTCTGTTTGTGCGTTTTACCTGTGAATGGAGATGCAGGTCCAATCCTGTTTGGCTCCAGATTTTCATAACTGGCATAAATTTCTTCTGAGGCTTTTAGGTCCATTTTCTGCTTTCTGTGATTACCTGGTAGGTCGCTCACATTCATGTATGCCTCATCCATGATGTTTGTGTGTTGTTGGTTCAGTGGGGTCCTGACTGAGAACCTGAGGCTATCAAAGTTTCAACACTGGCTCTGGAGTTGTAATTTGTTTTAATGAAGTGAAAAGAGGACAATCTCTTTAACAGGAATGGTGAACTGGTGGCTTAAAATAATTTAGGTAATTTTTTTTCTGCTTTGTGCCCATAAGTTGCAGCTGCATCAAAGTGGTGAGAGAGAGAGAGCCGTAGATAGATAAATGATGATAGCTAGGTAAAAAAAGAAAAAGGAAATGAACATTTGCAAGCAGCATGGAACTGACAGCTGCTTGTTGCTTGTTGTTTGTAACTGTTGAGGTAGCTGTAGAAGAACACAGGTATGCTGGAGACCTGTTTGCTGTCTTCCTTTTCCACCTACAGCCTCAATCAGTCACAGAAGACAGTTTCTTTATCCCGGACCTTGGTCCTGCTAAAGGCTTCTTAAAGTTTATCCTACAGGCCATCAGAACTTGCCTGTAGGATCAATAGTCCGCTGATGGCTGACCATGTTGTGAAAAGGGAAATTGTTTCTAATATTAATCAATTGTGGGTTGTGTACACAGAAACACGCTCTCTTTGTCTTCTGCCTTTCCATAACAAATTTCATGTCATTGTAAGTTGTCAGCTTTGGGCATGTGTAATATGGAAAATGTCTGCATACAATTTTTTGACAAAATATTTCCTGTTGTTTTTCACTTTTTATGTCAACTACCACTAGCATTTTACAGCATGCTTAAATAATCTGCTGTTTTTCATGTTTGTTATGGCTGTGTTTGATTACTATTTTTTGCAAAGGTTGATACATTTATTTAAAATAGTAATGTCTGTGTTTAAAAAAGATGTTTGGGTATTGTCTAAATAATACATAACTTAATATGATATATATTGTGTGTTACATATATTTAATATTTTCGGTTCCAAATGTATTATGGAAATGTGCAGTTAATATTGTTGTGTTTTATTGTTGCTAACACTCACTGTTTGGTTACTCCTCAGCCTCCTTTAGTACTAACTACTTATAATAATAAATAATATATAATAATAATAAATGTAGCGGTTTGGAGGCCAGGTTCAGTCAATTGGAGACTCAGCTCCGCACACTTGAAAGTTCTGAAGCTTGCCAGGCCCTGTAGCTACCATGGTAGCTTAGCCACTATTAGATCTCCCCCAGAAGACCCCAAGCAGCCAGGATCAGGCCAGCTGGATGACAGTGAGGAGGAATTGTAGCCCTAAACAGAAGCTCCCGGTACACCACCAAATCCCATCTCGAATAGTTTTTTTCCCGTTAACACACCGAAGAACAAACTCTGGTTATTGGTGACTCTGTTATAAGAAATGTGAAAATGTCTTCCAGGGACCTGAGCAAGTGACATAAAAGGAAATTTGAAACTGCTCGCTAATGCTAAACGTAAATTTGGTGAGATCATTATTCACGTCAGCAGTAATTACACCCAGTTACACTATTGGGAGGTCACTAAAATTAATATTGAATCGGTGTGTAACTTTGCAAAAACAACGTCGGACTCTATAGTTTTCTCTGGTCCCCACCCCAGTCAGATCAGGAGCAACATGTTTAGCTGCATGTTCTCCTTGCATCGCTGGAGTGGTGTCCAAAAAATGGAGTGGGATTCATAGATAATTTGGAAAGTTTCAGAAGTGCCCGACTCTCACAAATGCACAGCTTAAAGCAGATAACCCGTAAGCTGGAGGGGGAATAGCATCTCACTAAATTAGAAGATGCTCATTTAGCCTGGAAAATGAGTTTGCTGTGTTATAAAAAAGTCCCCTTTTTGTTGTGCAACCTTGCTATACGCACTGAAAAGATTATCAGCTTCTCCCTGAGCCACCTGAACAACATTGCCAGCTCTGGCTACATTAGCAGTGCAAAGAAAATCTTGGGAGACCTCTCTCACCCTGGTCAACACCCTGCTGCCATCAGGGAAGAGACTCAGCTCCCACAAAGGCAGGACGAAGAGGACGAGGAACACTTTTTACCCCTGGGCCATCAGACTCTTGAACACTCTGCAATAATACACAACAATAGCTTCACTGATTCACTGCTCACTTCTTCTGACTACCTCACTGGTCACAGCACACTGCTCAGTGTTTAACCACTCATAGACCACTGTTTACCATAAATATCTGGCATATTTATTTATTTATTTACCTCAACCCTGTGCTATAATAATACATTTAATGTAATATCTGGTACATAAGCCAATCGAATACTTAAGGAATCAAAGAAAGCAAATAACATATTTAAGATCCAGTAGAGGACCTAGTCTTTATCAAAGGATCAGAATAATTGATCACAAATATAGTGCAGAAAACAGGTATGTTTCTGAGCTCTTACGCACCACTGTGTCCTCAAATAGACAGTCTTAACGAGGTTCTGAAGTTGTTTTGTACTGAAAGGTTTGAAAAGTATTTAGGCTCTTCTTTGTTGTTTCTTGTTTTAGCATCATGCGGACAAAATCAGAGCAGGCGTAAAGAAAGGGTCTGTGGAGCTACAATAATGAGGAATTCAGACCAAAACATTGCAGTTCTACTTTATATAGACCACAAGTTAATGATTTACATATGAAAAGGAAGGCTTTAACAGCATGACATATCCCCTTTAACTATCATGGGAATACTTCTTCCATTATTAAGCATTTTGCTGCCAAACTTACAGCTGCTGTAAACCAGGGGAACACAAATAAAGGTATGTAATTCTTACATAAGTACTTACAATACTAACACAGCAGGCCATGATTTTATTCCATTACTCATAGGCCTGCTTCATTAAATGTAATTTCACATGAATCTTTGTTTTCTCATATTGATTTTCTTTTAATTTCTTTGTGTCTTTATCTGTCTTAGTGGAGCAGAAGTGAGAGCCAGATGAGGCTCTTGTAAGTATGGTGGTCAAAGACTCGCAGCTTTTTTCCACTGTGGATCACTGTGGCTTCAAGGAGTTTGGGGCTTTGCTTGATCCCACATGCACTCTACCCTCCAGAGGGGCTCTAAAGAACATGGTAAGGAAGAGAAGACCAAGGGCAAGGCTGCCATACAGAGTGTAGAGCATTAGAGCCTGACTGCTGATATGTAGACTTCCATTAATATGGATGTGCATTATGGATATGGATCTAGCATTGACCACATGTGTATGAGTCTGCAAAGCTGGCCACAGTGCTTTTAGGAGTGCTGCCTCTCCCTGTAGCTCACACACTTGTTAACATCAGTGCTGCAATGAGATCTCTCATGGAAAAATGGGTAAGGGAAGGCAAAATGACCTCCATTGTGATGAATTCGACTGTCAGATATTTAAACCTAAGACATGCACTTTGCTTTACTCATTCACTAAATTTAGTAGTAAAGAAGTCTCTGGATGCAACTCATGGCTTAGATGACTTAAGCACAAGGGCAAGAAAAGCTGTTAAATTCTTTAAAACTAGCACAACGGCAAAAGAGAAGCTCAGAGAAGTGCAGGAGCAGATTAATCGTCCAGTGATTAAACTTACTCAAGAGGTGGACACATACTGGTATAGCAACTTCCTCATTCTGCTGCAGTGACGTGACATCATGAAAAGCAAAATGCTAACAACGAAAAGAGAAAATACATTTGACCACTTGACTGGTCCATAAAGCTGTTTTATAAAACTGCTCTCCTTATGATCCTGATGTGGTAAATGTCCTCAAGTGATGGTAAGACAACTCTTGAGATTTATCTGGCAGTCTTCTACTCCTAAAAGCAAGATTGAGAAAATTGTAAAAACGGGAAATCCCTTCAAATGTTCTGATGTTTTACTTGCTCTGAGTTATGCCGGATGATGTTTTTAATGCTGACTAAAGATATATTCTACATATTTTATTGTTTTTTGCCAACAAAATTATAACTGTAAATTGGAAGAATGTGAAATCCTGATCTGTAACTGAATGGAAACAGAGACTAAAAAAAGGTGTACATAATTGAAAAAACTACTACATCTTTACAAATGAAAACGGATCTTTTCAATCAGAGATGGAACATGGTTAAAGTATACCTCCGTCTTTAAGCTATATAGGTAATAGAAAGGTTTTGAAACAGGCTCCAACAAAAAGGAAATCTGTGATGTGTACAGTAAATAATTGAAAAGTGAATTTAAGTAAATTTATAAACATATACAGACACCTTAAAAAGCCAAACTAAAAATGAAAGTCTTGAGTTTAGTTTTAAAAATCACAACAGTCTCAGCAGTCCTCCAATCATCAGGTAGACTGTTCCATAAATGTGGCGCAAAATAAGTAAAAGATGCCTCTCTGTGACTTTTAGTTCTAATTTTAGGTACAATTAACATTTTCCTATGTGAGGACCTGGGGGCTCTAGAGTGCTTTGTAGGGTAAAAGTAAATTAGAAAGATAAGGCGGTTTTAACCACGGGGAGCTGCAAAGTACTCACAGGTTAGATCAAGAGACACCGTTAGAATTTTTAAAACCAAAATGTCTGCTGGATAATCTTGAAGGAGGTCTATAAACTTTCCAGCCACCTCTGTGGTAAGATATTCTCTCCTCACAGGATATCCTCACAGACTAGATCAGTCTAAACTATGTCCTTTGTTGTGAGTTGGCTGGGTGACATAAAAGGACAAAGTCCAAAAGCAAACCAAGTCTCTGTTAAAAACATGCAGTCAATGCTGTTGTCTAAGCTCAGGGGATTTTGCCAGGAATGATGTTCAAAAAACTCAGAGTTTTTCAATGGTATTCATTCATTCAATGGTAGTCGGCTCTTCTGATTAACTGCCAAGCATATAGGCACTTAGAGCCGGCTCTTTTGCAAAGGAAACATCACTAATTTGGTGGGATCGGACGTTAAGTTATGGAGAAATTCTCTTCTCACATATCCAGAAGTGTAAAATGGAACAGTTTTCATCATTCCAGCTGTTTTGTGAGGTGTAACTCTTTATCTGTCCACAGTTTTCCTTTCTGCCACCATTTGGTTCACCTTTAGTCCAGTAGCTGAAAAACAAAATTAAAAGAGTTACATTCAAAAACAATTTGTCCATCTTTTTTGTTTTCAGTAACACACTAATCAAAATAAATTAATGCACACAATGACATAAGAAAACTTTATGGATGGGAGAGGGATTTAATTTTTATTCAAACCTTGTGTTCACTGGAGTCCCATCCACCCATTTCCATGACCCCTCAGTCTCTGAGTCAGTCATTCCAAACCACAAGTATTTCTTGAACTGGTGAGCAAAATTCTGATTTCAAAAGGAAGAAACCGACTGTAAACACACAGAACTTACAGTGATGTATCAGTGTATCCTCTGATTTCATTTAATATTTTACTCTCTGTTCTACACACACACACACACACACACACACACACGCACACGCACACACACACACACACACACACACACACACACACACACACACACACACACCTGTTCTTCTTGGCTGTTGATTATCA
>VUQK01038682.1:0-16470 GCA_015106715.1 Bujurquina vittata | reverse complement strand
CCCCCCCCCCCCCCCCCCTCCCCCCCCCCCCTCCCCCCCCCCCCCCCCCCCGGATGTTCTGATGGCTTTTTCTTTTTTGTTTTTGTTCCTCAGTATATGGAACGTTTCACGGCCACGAAGAAGAAGTTTGCATGAGGACCCTTGATAGTGAGTCTCGACCGGCGAGGCACACCTGGAGGTGAAGCTCCGCCCCTCCTACCCCTGCACCTGCCACAGCTGCTGCTTCTTCTGCTAGAAACCAGACTTCAGCAGCCGGGACTCTTCACAGCGCCCTCCCAGAGACGCAAACCTGCAGAGTGACAGTAACCATGGAGACAAGGACTGACTTCACACCACCGAAGAAGAGGGCTGGTACCATGTATGTTTGACTGTATGAAACTTTATTGTTCACTCAGTGACAGAGAAAAAATCTGCAGCAAACAACGGAAACGTTTCACCAAAGCTTAGTTAACTTATAGAAACTCATTCTAATGTACTTACAGTCAGCAGTGTGTTTATTGATTTATTATTATTATTAACAGTTATTAAAGCTTTTAAAGACATCTAAAACAGGTGTGTGTGTGTGTGTGTGTGTGTGTGTGCGTGCATGCATGTGCGGGGGTTAACAGATGCCCTCCTGATTTTTATAAAGTGATAATTTTGAAAGTTTCCAGATATTCTGTGTCGGCTCAGCTGTTTCCTGATTTCTAATCAGTGTAGCGAAGAAGCTCATCAGCTGATCAATCATAAACGCAGTGGTCCTTTCAGTCTAACAGGTCGTCGCTCAGCTGAGTTCTCAATAACATTTCAGCCTGTGTGAGTGAATAAAATCAGTAATTTTTTTTCTGGTGCACAGCATGCTGCTGAAACATTTCTCTGACCGACTTCTTGTTCTGTCCCTTTAAATGCAGTGAGTGCAACACTTTAAGGGCTGTTTACTTGTTAAAGCCTGCACTGTTTGTTGTCCATCCTCAGGATGTTGGCGTTTCTCCTGTTAAGAAGCAATCTTGTCTTTTCCTGAGTCCTGGGCCTGGCTCCAGAGAGCAGGTTTAACTCAGTTTGTTACCTCTGAAATGAGGGAAGCTCTGGTTTCTGCTCCAGAATGAGTTAACTTAGCTGTGAGTCAGTTACCACCGTAATAGACTGTGAATCTAACCTGCTCGCTGGCAGCTTTTCGACTCTCTGACAGTGATGACATCACAGATCTAATCTGCAGTCTCCATCCTTCTGACTGAGCGCAGGAATGCAGCTGCAGCTGTCAGTCAGTTCCTCTGAAACATTTACTGGAGCATCACTGTCACTGATCTGGATGAAGCTTTAGACAGAACACACTGATCAATGATCGATCATTGGTCGTGTTGTAAAAGCTCACTGATGGGGAAAAATGTCTGGATCCTGGAGATGATGGGAATGTTTGAAGATGAGGCTCAGTGTATTTAATTACTTAAATGTCAACTTTTTTGAAAGTTCTGCTGTCTGAAATTCAGAGTATGAATCTCGACATATTTTCCATAGATGGATCCCAGAACCGGATCCACCCGAAGGCATAAAGGCTCCATAACAGATCAGAAACCGTGTCCGAGTCCACCTGCGCAGCAGGAGGGTCCAGACCTAGTTCAGGCTCCGGGCATTTCCCAGCTCGTCCGGTCGGGATCCTTGGATTCATTTTCCTGACACGATTCTTTCTTTAAAATGTCTCATCGTTCCAAACCTGCACTGAAATATTTCAAATCTAGAAAGCTGAGACATTTCTGATAACATGAAGCTGTGATTGACCTCTGACCTTTAACAGTAACCCAGTGAAACATCAGAGAGCCGTCATCTATCAGTGAAGCTGATCTCAGAGCTGATTAGAACCTGTTACACTGGAAATATTATAGCTGTGTTTCTCTGAATGTGAGGTTGCTATTCCATCAATAGATAACGTTTTACTGAATAATGATTCAAACAATCAAACGTTCATAAACTGCAGCAGAAACAGTTTGTTTTTGATAATGAGCTGACCTGAGGTCAGATCTGCTGCTGTCTCTAAAATCACAGCTCTGTCAGTAACCTGGCTCTGAGGTTTGTGCAGGTTTGAGCTTCACTTTGTCTCCTGAATCATTAGTTTGAAAATCAAATGTAAAATTAGCATTTCCTCTTCATCTGAAGAAAGTTCCGGTTGGGTAAATGATGACATTAGACATAAAATAAATTATACATTTGATATGAAACTTTATTCATTCCGTGATGCTGACAGATTAAAATGACTCCTTTCTCCGTCCTGTTTCTGCGATGAAATCACGCTCAGCACTGACACGGGTTCATGTGGATTCGGATGGAGGCGGTGCTCTTTATTTACCTGTTGCCATGGTGAATCCTGGTACCGGAGTGCCATTGATGACTACTTTCTCCGCTCATTCATGCAGGAGCTTAACTCAGAGCTGTATTAAACTCAGTGTATTTTAAAATCAGTTTGTTGGACCTGCTTCCTGGAATAGGGCCCAGATCGGTTCTCCTTCACAGCATCACCTTGAAATTAAAATAAACCTCTCACCTGATGGACGCAGGTTTACCTGATAAAATTCCAAGGAATTCACTGATTAGGAATTAGGAAGAATTTCAGCTTCCTCTAAGGAATGAAGGTCGGGCTGTTTTCAGACGTTTTTCTATTAAGTGGATGTTTCTCCTGGACTTTTTCAGACAAATCTGAGATGATCAGTTAGAAATGAGATGATGAGGTGATATGATCATGAAAACACAAACAGGGAACCGTCTGGACTGTCCTCAGGTATGCGGACCCTCAGGTATGCAGGAGCGCTGGACTGAAGCCGGACCTTCAAGGTTCTGAAATGAAATCTGTTAGAAATATGTAACGCTGCAAAAATGTGGATGAATAAGAGCCTGGAGCCATTACCATGGTGGCTGCTCCGCACTCATCATGGAACCCGTTCTGTAAAGCTTTGTTTGCACAGGGACATGTTTCATCAGCACACCTGCAATTTACATTTTTATTAAGATGTGAAACCTGAGATATCTGAGCTCTAAAAAGGAGCCAACTCCCTGTCAGCGCTGTGGATGCTGACGCTCCACAGAAATCTACACTATCACTGCCACATATTCAAGCTCAGCATCTTTCACTGAGAACAAAATTAAAGTAAGTAAGCCCTCTGAGGCTGCCTTACACAAAATCCCAGCTCAGGGTAGTAGCTTCATGTTTCTGAGCAGTGCTTTAGTCACATTCTGTTTTTCCCCTCATGCATCCATGATGGGAATCTCCTGTTCCACCACATCCCAAAGCTGCTCTGCTGGCCTGAGACCTGCTGGCTGTGTGAAAGCACAGCAGGATGGATCCATGCTTTCATGGTGTTTACATCAGACCAGGCAGCGCTTCTCCATCTTCTGGTGTCCAGTGTTGGTGAGTCTGTGTGAAGTGTAGCCTCAGCTGACAAGAGGGCACCCGGGAGTGCATGTGCTTCAAGGTCTGACACCAACGACCATGCCACATTCAAACTCATTAAATCTGCTTTCTTCATCATTCCAATGGTCATTATGACCTTCAGCAGGTCGTCTTCACCGTGTCTAAGTGCACTGAGCTGCTGACATGTGATTGGCTAATTAGATATTTATTGGCTGCAACTGATGTTCCAGATTAGATATCAACAGGCATGAAATTGACACCTGCTGACCAATCAGATCTCTAGAAAATAGCGTCACCATTCAGGTTTTACTGTCTCCAAATGGCTAAACTTTATTCATGTAGATCTTTTTTATTGACGAAAGCATTTAAAGCCCTCACATGTTCATTCATAGCTTCTCCTCACACACACACACACACACACACACACACACTGCTGTGTTACTCTTAGTCTGTATTCTGTTTAACTTTTGTATGTTTTTCTAATGTTACAGTTTTATCTTCCTTCATAAAATCTGTCGATCAATAATTAGAATTGTGCAGATACTTCCAGCCCCACCCCGTTCATGTGAGCACAGGTTACAGAATACAGACTAAGAGTAACACAGCAAGTCTGCAAAAAGTTGCAGTTTGCAGCTTGCTGCTTCATGAAACAGCTTCACAAACTCAAAAATGAACAAAATGTTGGGAAGAGTTTCAGAAAAGATGCTGGGACATCTGAGTATAGACTGCAAGAAAGATGGCATTATCTCCAGGGTCTAGAATGTGAAGCCTTAAACCTGCATTATCTCTAATGTCCAGCAGGGAGCGAGTCCTCTGAAGTGTGCTCATGTGGATTTTCTGATGCTGATGATGTCACAGATTTCAGTGGTGATGTAATTGTGATTGTTTAAAGCAGCCAATTAGAAACAGGTGGCTAAGAAAGCCCTCCAAAATAAAAGCCTCTTTGCACTGGATTTAAACTCCGTCTCACACACACACCATTACTTTGACAGCAGCAGCGCATTAGTCGTGGCCCCACCCTCAATGACCTCTGACTTCCTGGCATTCTTTACACACTTCCTAAAGGAAACAGGAAGCATCTGAGTCGCCATAACAACAATCAACCCCCAGAGTGTGAGTGTGGGTGTGTGCGTGTGTTTCCACTATTTGTTCCTATACAGCACAGCATATTGTGCGTGCGCATGTGTGAATGCGTGTGTGTGAATGAATCCTGCTCTCTGATTGGCTCCTGTAGGTGTGGGACTGCAGCTGCAGATGGGCTTTTATTAATGGCGGTTTTTATTTTCTGCTTCTCAACAAACAAGGAGGAATTTGTTTTTCATCCGGAGAACAAAGTTTGAGGTGAAATTGTTAAGAATGCGATGCTGCTGAGAGCGCCGTCGCCTCTAAGCGCCATGAATGAGTGAAATGTTTCAGTCATAAACAGTTTGGTGATCAGGACTTTGGGAACGGGTCCACCTGTCTGTGGTACACAGAGCCACGGGAAACAGTAAGACAGCTGATCCAGATGTTTGATCAGGTGACCTCTCATTGGGTTTGATCACTGCGAGGTGTGGGTGGAAGTCTTCTCCAGTATTTGCTTCCTTGGTATTTTGGAGTTGCTGCTTTAAATGTGCAGCTGGTTTCAATAACCTGGTTTTAATAACCTGTGTCTTTACCCTCACATCCTGAACTTTCATCTTAACCTGTGTTCAAGTCACCAGCGACCCATCGAAGGACTGACTGCGCTCACATCCACTGTTTTTAGAGAATCTTCACATTTTTAAGAAAATCTTTGACACCAAAATAACTTCATGCAGCTTCGTTTGAAGGAAACTTCTTCTAATTTCTGAACATTTTCATCTGACGCTTGTGGCTAAAACCAAACCAACCCTAACCCCAGCCTGAGCGTTGGAGACCTGACGGATGTTAAGATGTGAAGTTACAGTCACGCCTTTCCTGGAAACAGCATCCAAACATCTGACCTCCTCTTTTTTCTCCTCTAGCTCCTCCTGCCTGTGATGCCCTGCATTCAAAATAAGTTCTCAATGACAAAGGTCATTAAAGATAAATTATTGAGACAATATGCACAAAACATTGTGACAAATGAATACATAATTTAAGGCCAAGGGATTGTGATTTCAAAAGGTGCTGGAGCTCGTTCCAGGAGCATTATCATCATAACACTGTGCACGTGTCTTTATCTCAGGAAATAATCTGCATGAGCCGAGAACTGTGACACGGTGTGCTTTTCAAAATAAAAGTCATTGGCATTGTTTTTTTGTGGATAAAAGCACGTTTTAAATATCAAAGCTGGACATTTCTCCTTTATCAGCTCTGAATCTTCACCTGCAGAGGTCCTGAAGGACTTCATCAGAGGGGATCACTGAGATGGTCTCTGATGGGTTGCAGACGGGCTGCAGAGGTCCTTGAAGATTTTTCAGGACAAATGGATAAAAAGTCCTGAAAAGAGCTCACCTCGTAGAGACCTGAAGCTCCTGCAAAGTCTGATGTCTTTTTAAGAAACCTCTTCAAGAATATTTTCATTGTTCTCAATGAAATTCACGGGCCAAATGACTGATTTGATCTGACCAGAGTCCATTCAAAAATGTGCAATTTTAAGACTTTTTCTAAATCTGGTGTTTTCTTTAAAATATGTTCTCTTTATTTGTGATTTATTGTTCCTCCCACCACTCATGGTGTTGTGCACATAACTTGGTACATTCTGCTTTTGATTGTCTTTGTTTCTTTTGTGTAAAATTGTTATGATGACATGCACAAAACTCATGTTCCTTATCTGTACTCTGCCCTGTTCATCTGAAATCTGAAGTAAGGCCGCAGCATTTCCCTGGAGGAAACCAGCTCGCCATATCAAGACACAGCACACATCCTGCCCTGGAGGAGGAGGTGGAGGAGGAGGAGGAGCTGCTGCGTGGTCGAGGGTGAGGCTGCCAGTCTGACTGTCATTGTGAAGGAGAACCAGAGAAACAGGAGGAAAGAAAGAGGGAGCAACAAACAAGAAGAGGAGAAGCTGCAGAGAAGGAGAAGAGCAAAGCGAGAACGGAGAGAGGAGGAGGAGGAGCAGGAGGTGTGGATGAAGGAGGAGAAGCTGACTGAAGCTGTGAGGAGGACAAGTTAGAAACGGTAAAAATAAACAGAGCTCAGTGTTGAAATAAAAACAGAATGCAGTGATTTTTTTTTTTGCTGAAGGAGAACAAATCAGATGATGAAGTTTAATTTACTTTTTTAAACAAATGCACAACATGTTTAATAAAGACTGTAAAAGTTCCTCTGTGGAGGATCGGCTGCAGGTTCAGCTCTGTCCCACTCTGTGAGGACCAGTCGTTTTAGAGGTACTTCTTGTAATTAACCCTTTGGTAAAATTCACCAGCAGGGGGCAGTGTTTTACATGCTCACCAATCTAAGAAATGGGAAAACGCAGCATGAGCAGTTTGGTGGAAACTGATTTACTGTGTAAATCACAGCATGTTTGCACTATCGCTGCCTTCATAAGCTAATACTCCATGGCTAACCTTAGCGTTAGTGGTTTTCAGTCCTTACCTCGATGTGGACTCTTGTCAGATTTTGGGCGCTTTTCACTTTTCAGCTATTTCAGTTCTTGTTTGCTGTCACATTCAGCAGAATCTCTGTGCACCAACTCACCAAAGCTGAGAGAGGTTTAGGCCAAGCCAGTGTCGTGCGGTGAGGTTTGTGACAGTGAGGCACTGACTCGTCTGGGGTCGAATGTTCACATGAACCCAAGATAGAAGGTTATACTTCAGTATTAATTATGCTAATGATTAATTATGCTTTATGAGGTGGCTGTAGCTCAGTAAGTAGAGCAAGTCACCTAGTGATCGGAAGCTCGGGGGTTCGATTCTTGACTGCGTGCCAAAGTGTCCTTGGGCAACATACTGAACCTCAAGTTGCTCTCTGACGCAAGTGTTGGAGCATGAATGTGTGTGAAAGTTAGACAATAAGCACTTAGCTTAGTTACACATGGAAGTGCTTGCATGAGTGGGTGTGACTGGGTAAATGAAAATGTGTTATATAAGCGCTTTGAGTGCTCAGATAGAGTAGAAAAGCGCTATATAAGATCTAGTCCCTTAATCAACAACATACTGTTCAACAATGATAGCAAGAAAAACTAAATATTTAATGTAAGGTCAAACTATTTTTTAATACATTTTTAAAAACGTATTATCTTACCTTCATTTGAAGATCCTATCCTTCTCACTAGGGGGCAGCACTGCTGCAGCACTGCCCCCTATGGGTGCAGCGCGGTACTTCCTGCCTCACTCTGCGCGTTTGCACCGTGCGTTTATGACCGATCATAAAGAATCAGCATGTCACACATTCATTCAGTGTATCAGACAGACTGTGGAGCATCAGCATGTGCAGCACATGTGCAAGCAAACAAGTATTTTGGAGATATAAAGCGAGACAGCAATGAGCATGCGCCACCCGCCCGCTTCATTTATTGTATGTGACACAGCGCCCCCAGAGGTGAGCCGCAGCACTGCACTGGCTCGCCCCACATTTCTTCCATGTGTTTGAACAGGCGATGCGTAAATTCTGCAGTTTTGAGCATTAAAGTGTTTAAAGAATTCAGAAAACAGTTTTATACAACAGTCATGTGGTCAAAAGTGTATTTTCTCTTATCATTGTTAGTATTTTACTAGTCATGATGGCGGGAGCCACTGCCTCGCCTGCCTGCACTGACCGCACGTCACTGCACCGCAACCACCCAGCCGGATTGACTGCAGTCCCTGATGGAGGCTGTCTGAGCGCTCCAGGTGAAGCACAAGAGAGCAAACAGGCATCTTCGTGGGGATCTGAAGGAGCTCTTTGGAGCTTCTGAACACGACTTCCAAAGAGCCGCTCAGAAAAATCCAGGAAGCACTCCTGCTCAAAAACTGACCTCCTCAGTGAGAAACTGTAAGACAGCTCGCCCCCTTGGGTGGTCCAGGGCCAGTTATTCCCGGTTATTCCCAGGGTATCCACCAACAACATACTGCTTGCTCCTGGTATAGATTCTCATTTGATCCCATGTCTGATTTGACTTTGTTTGAATAATTTTGCATGCCTATTGTTGATATTAATGATTATTTCAGAATAATTTCTTCCCCTTTGTTGGTGTTAACTCTGCACAATTGTTGGTTAAATCATGAATTTTGAGTTCTGGATTGAATTTCAGGATTTATCTTTTCTAATCACACTATGGATTTTCTCTTTGTTTTTGTGGTGTTTTGTCTCTGCTGTGTGTGGATTGAGCTCTGCACTGTCTGCAGTGTTCTGCTGCAGTCTCATGGGCGCTGCTCTGTGAAAGCGTTGCTTGCTGTGTGGTAGGAGAATAAAACATAAAATGCCCACATACACAGATAAGTAATAAAATTTGAAGAGTGAAGGAGGTCATCTGTATGTGTGACAGGCTTCTGAGGGCACAGGAAGTCCTCACCAGGCGCCCTGTGGAGGTTCAGAAGGTCAAGGTCGACAGGGTCAGCAGCATTTCTGCTCTGCAGCCGTGTCTGCCAGTGTTTTAGAGCTGAATTTGAAGCATCGAGCTGCCCTGGACTTGGCTGGATGTCCCTGTTTATTCACCGCTAAGCAATCATGTGACCTTGACCACGAGTGTGGTTTAGGGTTTAAAAGCTGTGACCTAACCTGTTTCTTCCACACCTCCCCCTCTTGAGGCCCACGTCACACCTAAATATATTTCCCCTAAACTGATTCCCTGAGCTCTAGAGGGGGCTGGAGCTCCTGAGTCGGTGGCAGAGGGCCAGTGCACTCCTTCAGCTGTGAGTCAAACGGTGCTTCATTCTCTGCTCGGCGCAGTCTTCACACTTGTTCCAGTTCATGTCTGCAAACGGCGAGTAGTGCCAGCTGATCTGACACATCCACATGACGTCCTCCCTCCCCGCGGAGGCCAGGTGTCGGGTTCACCTTGAAATGCTTGCACGCAAACAAAATGCTGCATTTAGAGACTGAAGCTGAGTGCTGGCTAAATGACTCCCTTCCACAGCAGCTCAACAATTGTGTCTCATGTCGAAGCAGAAGAAACAGCCTCCAGCTGCAGCTCAGTGTGTCTCTTAGTGATGTGCAGCTCCCTCTGCAGGTTCAGCTTTTAACATGCAGCCTGGAGGTGAGAGGGGTGGAGTCTGATTATTGGCCTTAACTTATGCTTTGGAGCTAATTAAAGAGCAAAACATCAACAAAATGTAGACTTTGTGCTTTCCGCAGGTAGGGAGCCAGGCGTCCCTGTGGCTGAGAACCGAAGGTCTGTCACGCCTGCCGGCCGGGACGAGGTGGCCGAGTGGTTAAGGCGATGGACTGCTAATCCATTGTGCTCTGCACGCGTGGGTTCGAATCCCATCCTCGTCGACGGGACGTTTTCCTGCTGTAACACAAAAACCACCGCGTCTACCAGCTGATTTACCAAAACAACGCGTGCACGAGCCAGTATGCACGCAGATGCTTCCTGCTCGTACCTCCACAATAAGAGCACTGCACCCGGATTTTGATAACGAGCGGATTTAATTTTTACCGTCACGTCATTTCTCGCACGGTCCTAATGAGAACCCCGCTCCCTGTTCCAGAGGTGGCGCTGTCAGTTTATTGTAATAAAAGCTCCGCTTCATGTGCAAATGTATTAATATGGGCTCGATTACATTCATAAATGTAACAAATATGTACAAGCTTGTAAACATGAAGCATCAATTTTTTTATCATTCAGTCTGTGCCTCAAACGTGTTCTTCTTCTTGCGGTGGCGTGTAGTTGTACTTCCTCACATAGACCACAGGAGGGCAGTGTTCCTTCATGACTGCGGCTGTTCTTCGCTGAGCTCTGCTCGATCTGCTCCTCGTGTCAGTGCATTTGTTGGTTTGCGTGTAAAACTGCGCCTGCAGAGGAGTCTGTATGGCTGACATGAAGACCTGTTCAGTAAAAGAGCAGAATCATGGTTTCACCTCAGCTCCTCACAAACTTCTTCTGCACCAAAAACTACTTTTACAGTTCACTTTGCAACATTTGAACTGAAAGTGTAAACTAGACTATTTTTACATGTTTGGACCTTGTGTAAATGTTTGATGAGATATATTTGCAGGATTATTATAGTTTTATATTTTTCATTAGTTTTTATTTTGATTCTTGTTCATTTTCACAGTGTTTATTCTTTTAATGCAGTTTTATTGTTTAAAAATGTTTTAGATTTAAGCAATTTCAATGATATATACAGAAAAAGAGAGAAGAAAAGAAAAAAATAAAAAAATTTACAAGAGGAGAAAAAAGAAAACATACACTCATGTCACACAACACAGTATGTGTGTGTGTGTGTGTGTGTGTGTACCTCTATCATGGAATGTACTCAGTAATGAGGGTAAGAAGCTGCAACCATGGCCCCCAATATCCCCGGGCAAACAGGGAAGGACCTAGGGGACCCAGGCAATTCACGGCCACGCATCCTGATGGCAACCACGTGTACACCCCAGAGGAGAAAGGAGGGAGACCTCAGATGGAGCACCCGTGGTCAAAGGGCAAGAACCTAAAGAGCCAGAGGCAATGAGCAGCGCACAATAATAGTTTTAATTCTGATTAGAGAATGACAAGCAGGTGAAAGTAATCCCACACAGGTAGAATCGTCACTAGGAAGTAAAACTAATGCAAGAGACAAAAGGAAACTACCCTTCAAAGTAAAGAGTAAAGACTCAGATTAAACATGGGAACCCGGACGAGGAAGCAGCGAAGCTCATTGGCCCTTTTTATGGAACAGTGATTTCCAAGATTCGGATCTGGAGAACCAACCATTTCAAGGAGATTTAATAAAAATTTGTATTCTGGACCAAGACTTAAAGTCATCACTACAATGATTATGAAGCCAAAGCAGGAGCCAAAGACTCAAAAATCCCCAGAAATGAAACTCACAGCCTATGAAAGGCCCGTTTTCCTGTCCCGAGCCAATCAGCGCATTGCAATAACTGCTTAGTATTTCCCTCCATCTCCCCCCCCATGTGGATAGACTTTTAATTAAACAAGCAGGAGGTGCATTTGGACAGAGGAACTCTTTAAAAGAGAACGAGAGTGGAAACTGAAGCCTCAGCTTTAGGTTTGCAGTTCCCAGTGCCACTTCCTGCTCTGAAGATTGTGTCCTGCACCCACAGAGACACACTGGATCTCCTCAGCTATGAATGTTTGGCAGGAGGATTCATCTGTTTGGAAGCGTGAGCAGTCATGTGAAAGAGACAGCTCAACAGCTTGAAACACATTTATTTAAATTCATATATATTTCATCTAAGTGGTAGGACTAGAGATGGAAATTAAAGCTCGCCAGGGCTCGGGATGTGAAGAAGGGCTAATAATAATAATAAGATTGCTTTAAGCTACAGTATAGACATCCTGGTGTTGTGTCTACGCCAAGCATCATCCTCTGGCAGTGTGCCGAAGATGCAGTTCCTCTGCTGTCCAGCAGAGGCGCCACAGCGAGTCAGTCCCCATAGACTCCCATGTTAAAACTTTCCAGCAGAAAGAAACACGTTTACAGTCTATAACTCACCTGTTTAAAGTTTGCATTATTAGGGGCGTGGCCTCTGACTGACAGGTGGCTGTAGCTGCTAGCTGTCTGCTCGGCTTCACCTAAACTGGAGTCCCTGAACTGGACCGCTGGACCGTGTTTGTAGCCAAGTGTATTATTATTATTATTATACTCACAACATATAACCAGGTCATAGACATCTGTGCGTTTCCCTCAGTATTGTTCATTAGTCATGACTTCTTCTGCTTGTAAATCACTTATTGGGACCTTTGTGAACACTCGCAGTATGTTCCGCACTTGAGTCACGCTTTTCTTTTAGCGCCCTCTGTGGGTGTTTAGCTGCAGCACAGGTGTGGCTGGAGGGGTGGTGGCTGCTACCTGACTCACCGGATGAAGACTTACTCGTTTTCCACAAAGTCCTGAAAGAATCAACTATAATTATAATGTCACTTGAATTCATTGTGGCTCATTTGTTTTCTGAGGTTACATCTGAACCAAAAAGAATTCAGCAAGTCTTCTGGCTTTATTTATCTTCAGTTTTTAATCTATTGGCTCATGATCATGTGAGCGCTATAAAAGACCTGAGGCCCTGTGTTTGTAGTCACACTGTTTCCTTTTTAGTTCTTCTTCGCTTGTTTCCTCTTCTCTAGGTTTTTTTCTTCCATCTGTGGGTTTAGCTCCACCAGAACCAAACACAGAAAATACGATCCTTCATGTGCTTATGGCAAGGCATGGGAAACCAAACCAGGAGTGTGACAGAATTGGAGCAGCTCTCTCTGAGACAACCAAAGATGGCATCCGCAGCAGTCTGCAACCTGCAGAGCGTCTGGAGCAGCAGAAGAAGAATGACGTGGGCAGTGCGGACAGCGGCCGTATGACGATGGCGGAGAGGATTCTGCTCTGATGACTTCACTGCTGAAACATTATTGGAGGACTCAGAGGTCATGCAGGGATGCCAGAGGAGGGCAGTGATGATGAGCACGACACTGAGCAGAGGATCACAGAGTCCCTCGGGTCAACACGAGCCTCTTCTCTGCAGTAAACGCTCAGAGGAAAAGCTCCAAACCTGCAGTGGAGCACAGCGTGGCCACCATAAAGATCATCTGCAGTGGACAACTCGCAGCTCAGGCCAGGGACCTCCTGCTGCTCTTCATGAACCTGGAGGACATTTAGATGTTGATGGACACAAACCAGCGAATTATGGAGGAGCCCAATGTCCTCCAGGTGCAACACTGACAACCAGCCAACACAGACAAGCTAAAAACAAAAATTCAATATTCGTATGTTTTTCTGGGTCACTGGTGATCAGTGAGGTATCCCCCTCCTCCTCCTCCTCCCCCTCATATCAAGGTTTGTCACATTTAATCAGACATCCTGGTAACTCCAAAGGGTTCATTATGCATTATTACTGTGTGCTTGAATAAATGTGATTGAAACTGAAAAATGACACGAGTTAGAGCTAATGCCTGCAGACTGTTTCTCCTGCTTCCTCATCCAGGCTTGAAGCTGAGGGTTCCTCTGTCCTCTGAAGCTGCATCAGAAAAACATGCCTCGTTTTGCTGCTGTTGGTGGAAACACGCCATCGGTCCTGAGCCGAGCGTTTCACGACTGCAGGTATCGCCTCTGCTCCTTCCTCTTCATCACTCCTTCTTCTGTTCAAGAAAGCTTTTCAACCAATCAGAAGTCAACCTACATGTGAGGCTGCAGGCCTCCGTAGCAGGTTCAATTCCCACAGTGAAACCAATGAGCTGTGCAAACACAGAACCATAAATCCTGCATAAACAGGACCATAATTTACCAAATGAACAGCAAGTTTTATTCACTAAGACTGGAAACTGGTGACTAACATCTGACCAATCACAAACATAGATGCGTGTCCTGGCAGCAGAGCAGCTGATATTACCAAGGAAGATAAAACCGTAATATTAGAAAAGATGAAGAGGTTAAACGCCCACTGGGCTCTGACAGTTCTCCTAGGAACAGTGATTCTATTTCAGTAGGTGGTGATTGTCATACCTCTCTAACCTGGAACCTGCTCCAGAGCAGCATACACTACAATGGTGATAAACCCCACTAATCAGTCATTCACCTTTGTAGTACAGGAAACCCAGGGATAGCACTGAAGTTACCTAGAAAAGGTGATATCCCGCCTCAGCATCTCCGGGCTGAAAAACCTGTGATTTTGGCTCCACCCCTCCAACCTACTGATGGGAACCTTTTTGGTCTCTGCAGGTGGAGTCTGAAACTGCAGCATCACGAGTGCATGCACATAATGGAAGTAGCATTAAACTCAACCTGAGGATGAGAGTGTGTTGGCCCCCATATTCAGCCTTCTTTACACCAGCAGATCTGACAGTGTATGCTCAAACAACTGCTTCCTGCTCCTTCCTCCTAACGCCTCTGTCGGGACCAGAATCTCCAAAATAAACTTCATGTTCATTCAGTCACCAACTGAGACCAGAACCTCAGCAGGAGAGAGCAGAGTTCAGGTGAGCAGGAGGCTTATTTCCTCACACCTGTCGATCCAATCAGACTTCGGAGGAGTCGCCCCCTGCTGGACGGTAGACAAAGTGCACGTTTAAGCGTGGCTCTGTCCCGTTTTTCCCCCACCTGAGTTCACCTGAAGCGGCTCTCAGTGATTGGCTCAGCTGAGTACTCTGTGGGGTCAATGTCAACTTCGTTCAGAGGTCACCCAGCTGTTGTGGGGCTCCCACGCACCTCGCTGCTGTTACCCGGACACCTGATTTTATTCTCATTTGGAAGGAATTCAGAATGCACGCGCATGCACACGCCGGTCCTCCTCCAGAGGTGCAGCACCCCCTCCCCCTCCACCCCCCATCCTCTGTATGCGCCGTCACAGTGCAGACAGAGGTTGTAAACATGGCGGCGGACGGGATGGTGCTCACCAACCACGACCATCAGACCCGCGTGGGGATCCTCACAGGTAAGGGCATCCCCTCATTAGAAGCGCTAAAACGCCTTCGGGCGGCGCACCTGTGCGTCGTTTTGTGTCTTGCAGCTTGCGCGCGGCGGTGTCACGATACGGGCTGCAGAGTGGGCTAACGTTAGCTGCATGCTAACCGGCTCCTGCGTGAGCCGCGAGGGCTGCGGGCGCAAAGGTACGCTGTTTGCGCTTGAGACCGGCCTTAGCGTGTTTCAGTGTGACTGCGGACTAACATGTGCGCCCCGGCTGCACCTGACAGGGAAACGGCGGCGCACGGAGAGCTTTTATTCAGCGTGAAGTGGGGCAGAGGAAGGAGAAGGGCCGGGGAGCTCTTTCAAAATGCGGGCGAGCTGCGCGTGCTGCAGTGACAGTCTTACAGAATCGGTGCTTTTACTGTGGAGGGTATCACCGTGGTGTTCCGGTGTCCGCGGCTCGCTCGGCGGGCGGCGGAGCGACGGAGGGGTACCGTTACCGACACGAGCTGCATTATTCATGTTCCTCTGCAGGTCCGCTGCGCGGGCCTCGGCTCACACTACCGGGACCTCACAGCTGCTCTGCGGCCGTTTCACGCCGAAATCAGCGTGAACATTAAACATGAACGCGCGCCGCTGTAGCTGATGTTTGCCCCTGATTCGTGCCCGCGGGAGGACTAGGACCATATCCGAGAACCACTAAACCCTAGCAGGAGCAGCGGGACAGAGGCTGAGAGTCCAGCAGGGGGTGCTGTGAGGGAAACGGAGGGAAAACGAAGATCCACTTTTGTTCCCACATAAAAACATTTCAGTTCCCACACAAAAGATATTTTAGTTTCCGCAGACCCAAAATCATCAGTTTTCATCATGAAGGACTACATATGAAACAGGAGCGTTAGGACAGGAAGTCCTCGATGGCGAGCTTTTCCAGGCCAAGTCTCCTGCAGACTTTAGCAGCGTAGCTGAAAATAAAGATTATAAAAACCCTTTAGCAGCACAGCTAAAGCCCAGCGGGATCTGTGTGTGGGAGAAACAGCTGGTTGTGGCAGATGAAGGTGATGCTAGCAGGGAGCTGCTTCTTTACGCCCAACACCAAAATGAAGGAAGTCATAAAGTTGTGATGCTCACGTAAATGTGAAACATGTAAAAATTGAACTGCTTCTATTGTTTCTGCCCTGTTTAGTGAAAACATGTTAAACATTGCGTGGCCCACAAAGGTTACACTTTGTTCTGCCGCTCCATTAATCCAGGACAAGCTCGAGAGCGCCCCCTGGAGCAGGACGCGAGCCTGCAGTTTCACTGTGGGCACAGTTCCGTTCACTTCAGTGACTTTAATTAGCAAAGAACCCCGAACCGACTGCCAGGGGGTGAACTGGGCAAAATGGACCAAAAATAATATCACAATATTTATTAGCTTAATGGCGATATACTATTTATGTACGTGTGTGTGTGTATATAAAAAATGCTTCTCAAATAAATTAATGCTTTTTCCACCATAACAAAACATTCACAGCTCTGCTATTAAAATTTTAATACAGAAAAGATACTGAGCAAAAACAGCAAAAGGCTGATTTATTCTTAAAAAAAAACAGTCTGCAGTGAAGTAGACTTCTCCAAAGTACTTCCTCCTGTGTGTACTCCTGTCAGTGTTGTAGTAAAGACCACCTA
>VUQK01038679.1:50689-73141 GCA_015106715.1 Bujurquina vittata | reverse complement strand
AAACAGATGGTTCATCAGTTGCTGCAGAAGATTGGATTACTGAAACATCCAGAGAATTTTTTTTTCTTTTTTTGAATTTGTGTCATGAGAACAAGTTTCTGAAGAGCAGATAGAGCTGGCTGATCTGCAGTCTTACTAAATGATACATTTCTGACACGGCTATCTAAAGCACAACTCTATGCCAACTAACCTATAGAGACAAGGATCCTTCTTCAGGATGTCCATATGTATGTGCTGCTCCATGAGACTGTAGAGCAGAATGGGCAGCGAGGTGAAGCTGATGTTGTAGAGAGTCAAGTAAGCTGTGTCGTACAGCGGCTGGGGTTTGGGATAGAGAGCAGTGTCAGTTTTTTGTTTTGTTTTTTTGGTGTTGTTGTTAGTTTTTTAAATGGCATTTAATTTATTCTGTGTGTGCCCACCTGCTGTGAGAAGCCACAGAAGAACTGGTAGAGGAACTGGGGGAAAATGAAACAGACATTCTGGGGGGGGAAAAAGAAAACAAATGAGAGGAGGCAGCGTCTGCAGCAGCGATTAAAAGGCGTAAATGTGTGCAGGTTGCTGAAAGATAATTTTACAGTGTATATTTATACACTGTACAGGCGCTCATTCTCTTGGAAGCAACCGGCACAATAAATACTAAAATAAAGCAAATAATCTCTCACACAGCATTCCTGCACATTCCTGCAAGCTAAAGCCACAAACTCAGCAATTACAATCATCTTAAGAAAGAAAAAAAAGTACACAAAGTTAAAGAAATAAACTCAAAACATGCAAAATTCATGAAAACTACCTTGTAGAAGAAATATTGCACAAGTTCAGAGATGCGTATGTAGTAGTAGTGTCCATGGACGAGCAGCATCTTCTTGAGGTGTTTAAACTTTGGGATGGCGTAGTCACTGTTTCTCACTGCCTGGCGACCCTCCTTACCCATAACACCTGTGTGATTGTTTTTACAATGGAAAGCGTTATTACAGTGGTAACAGTATGTTTCTTATAGTTTTAGCTGTGCTGCATCTTTTTGTGATGAACTGAACAGGATGTTTTTGTGAATGCAGCTAAGCATTAATCCCTCTCATGTTCCACAAACAGGCAATTAGTTATTTTTATGGCTGAGCAGCACTGCCTGTCAGACTTTTTAGTGACTTTATGCAAATCTATGAATCTAGCGGTCTAGAATTTTTATAGCTTATTTAAACTGAAAGCATATTAGGGAAGGATGAACAGAATACTAACCAATACCAACGTGTGCCTCAAGGATCATACTGACATCATTAGCTCCATCTCCAATGGCCAGTGTGATCGGATGCTCCTCCGAGGCTTTGATCAGCTTGACAATCTGCATGATGTGGATTTGAGTTTAGCATTCATCTGACTCTTAATAACATGAGTGAAAACATCTGTTTCACCAGGACTCCTGTAAACCTAGAGTACAGACGGTCTTCATACCTGTGCTTTCTGAAGTGGTGCCATTCGACAACAGAGCACTGCGCTGCAGTTGCGGCAGATTTCCAAGAATTTCTCTTTGTAATTCCCTGAGTTTGAGCCCTCCTGGCCGGGCCTCATTATTGCAGTGAGGGTCGCTCCATCGATGATCAGACCGTAGTCAGGGCAGTCACCTGATAAACTGGAAAAAATAGACCCATCAAATGAGAGTGACTGCAGAATGACTCTCATTGAAGCACGTTATGAACATGAGCCATCCATGATAGTTTTGCACACCACTATACACGCTCCAACAAACACACACCCAGAGAAGGTGTCCCGGGTCATGCCTCCATGCTGCCTAAGGACTGTCCTGCTCAGGTCAAACAGGACGTCATGAAGGCTCTGCTCCTCAGTGCGTTTGGTGGTCAGCTCCAGGATTTGTGTGTTGCGATGAAACAGCTTGCTTGCGTAGCAGGTTGCAGCTGCTGTCTCCATCTTATCCCCTGTCAGCACCCACACCTTTATCCCAGCTTTGTGCAGGGACTCGATAGTGTCTGCTGCTTTTTCTTGCAGCCTGTTGTGGAACCAAGAAAGAAGAGGAAGTAGAACGTTTTAGCTGCATGAAAAACACTTTTATTTTGTTTCTTCTTTGCTTTTAATTTAGCAACAGCACAACTGTGCAGTGTGACAGTACTTGGATTATTTCCTCTCTGTGCTGGATGGCTGAAATGCCCTCTGGGTTGACAATTAGTTTTAAGCCAACACTGTAATTGCCTTAGTGGCACGTGTGTGATTGGAGGGCTGAAATGCCACTTTCCCTCACTCAGAACTGGGACAGCACTTTTCATGGCAGCAGCAGGCACAGAATTAGCGTTAAGGGTCACTTGTTAAGAGATTTAGACATTTATAGAAAAAAAAGGTGCGTAAATGTAATTTTTGAAAGTACACTTCCCATAAAATTTGCACATATAAAGATAAATAACTAATAATGACAGCAGCATGCAATGTAAACAGTGGTTATGTTACCAAGCGACAAACTGCACAGCAATTCTTTTTAATATAAGGACAAGATGTTGATGTAATTGTCTACTTAAGTGTCCTTTAAAATCCTCCACCTGTCCTCGACAGCAGTGGCTCCCAGCAGTATGAGGTCTTTCTCGATGAGGTCGTAAGCCTCTGCCAGCCTTTTGTCTCGATCCTGTAATGCCAACTTGGCCCTGCTCAGCAGTTGGCAAACCTCCTGGTACTGATCTGGGCTCAGACGGCGATAGGCAACACAAAGTGTCCTCAAACCCTCCTGGAGGAGGAGATAGATTCACACAAGGTTAGGCTGGTATATAAAGAAAGCCTAAATAGAAAACAATCTACAGAAAACACAGTTTGGTCTGAATATAGGCTCTAAATGTGAGTGTATGGTGGGTGGGCACCATCTGCCCATTCACTCTCACTAGTACAACATTCACCACATACCTTTCAGTTTCCAATGAAAGCTGCGATTTACATGAGCTGCAGCCACAGCGGCATTTGTCTTACTCATCCAGTTTTCACTGCAAGTTCAATTAAATTTATTTGAATATCTTTATGAGTAAACTGACCTGTGAATAGTCTAACAACTGTTATATTTATTTCTGCCCTTTGGGAGTAATAATGAGCTTTTGCAGTTAACTGCTTCCCTATGTGCGCTCTCTTTCTATCTGCCTACTTATTACTATTCCCTACTTTTCCCACAAGAATTGTGTGGGTGTATATAAAATACAGTATGTTGTTGAACAGTTCAGCATTGTTTCTAATTCTGTTCAGTGTTTAAAGTATGGTTCTTTCTATCTTCTGACCAAATCCCAAGCTGGTCCTGCAGACACACACTGGGCTGATGCATTTATTAATACATGCAAATACATATTAAATATATTTTTAATAATAATTAAAAAAAAATCTTGTTGCACTTAGAAAGAAGTATCATTTGATGGAACGAGGCCACGCTTCCCATGTACATGTACTGTAACTGTGAAATCGACTTAACTCATGCAGCCTCTGTTCCAGGAGAAATAGACTTCCTGTTATACTATATGAGCCTATAAAGAAGAGAGTGAGTCTGTATGTGTGTGGGTGCTCTCTCACCACTGCGTTTTGCTCCACTCGAGCTCGGACCTGATCCACTTTGCCTGAGATGACCCTTGGGAAGATGGAGGAATCTGCACCTTTACAGAAGAGATAAACCTCGCCTGCTCAAATACATACACAGAAGAGAAAAGAGAGCACAAGATTAAAGAAAAACATACACACATATAAATCTATATAAAGAATTGACACTGCTCAAACAAAATTAAAGGAACACTTTAAAAAACAGATCAGATCTCAATGGGAAAATCATGCTGATATCTACAGTGATATGGACTGGGTAATGTGTTAGGAATGAAAGGATGCCACATCATTTGTCCCTCCATGGCCTTCCCAGACCATCACGGACCCACCATCAAACTGGTCATACTGAACAATGTTACAGGCAGCATTCTTCATGGTCTCTCCAGACCCTTTCACGTCTGTCATGTGTGTTCAGTGTGAACCTGCCCTCATCAGTGAAAAACACAGGGCCCCAGTGATGGACCTGACAATTCTAGTATTCTATGGCAAATTCCAATCAGCCTCCTTGATGCTGGGCAGTGAGCACAGGGCCCACTAGAGGACACTGGGCCCTCAGGCCACCCTCATGAAGTCTGTTTCTGATTGTTTGATCAGACATTCACATCAGTGGCCTGCTGGAGGTCATGTTGTAGCTCTGGCAGTGCTCATCCTGTTCTTCCTTGCACAAAGGAGCAGATGCAGGTCCTGCTGTCGGTTAAGGACTTTCTGCAGTCCTGTCCAGCACTCCTAGAGTAACTGCCTGTATCCTGGAGACTGTGCTGAGGGACACAGCAAACCTTCTGGTTTGCATGTACCGATGTGCCAGCCTGGAGGAGTTGAACTGTGCAACCTCTGTAGGGTCCAGGTATCACCTCACGGTACCAGTAGTCACACTGACCCTAGCTAAATGCAAAACTAGTGAAAAAACAGTCAGAAAAGACGAGGCGGGAAAATAGTCAGTGGCCTCCACCTGTAAAACCATTCTTGTTTTGGAGGTTGTCTTATTGTTGCCCCTCTAGTGCACTGTATTAAATTCATTAACACCAAAGCAGCTGAAACTTATAAACAACCCCCTCTGACACTTAACTAACCAGATCTTTATTCCAGAAGCTTAAGTGACTTGATGCTAAACTCTGATTAAAAATGGTTCCTTTAGTTTTTTTGAACAGTGTACATATACATGTTTATATATATATATATTTATTTTACCAGTGCTGGCCCTGACAATAACACTCATCCTCCGCCGGACCGAGTCAAATGTCAAAACGTCCAGCAGGTGAAACCTGATAAAAAAAAGGGGAAAAATCACACAAACACAACTGATTATTCTGTAGTTACAAAAATCAAATCAAATAAAAAAATCAAATGAAATAAACTTGACAGTCTGAGAGCTGAAAATGCTTACAGTCCAGAGATATCAAGTTTCCAGCCAAAAACAAAAATCTGTGTTTTAAAATAATTTTGGATCTCAGAAAGCCCGGGTATCACAGTGCTGAGATTCTCTATGATCACTGCTTCCAGTTCATACACTGGCTATGAAGTTGGTAACAAACTACTATATGATGAAATTGTAATCTGCTTTTATTTTACACTTTTGAGAACGGACAAAGAAAAGGCATTCGATTACAGGTGTAATATGGGTGTTAATAAAAATAATAATAGCTTACTTATTAAGTTATTATGCAAAAACAACATCTTAAATAAATGACCCACTGATAGAAAAACAAAACAGCACACTCACTTTTCAACTTCATTCTCCCTATTTAGGATTTCCATCTGACCGTCGTTCAGCCTCAGATAGGTGAACCCGAGCCTGCGGCAAAGAGCAACCCACCATTATTTGTAATGAATAAACTAATAAACTGTGCAAAAAAAGATCGGGAAGCTAAATTCTTCAGAATGCACTTGTGATTGCTCGTGGCACTGTGCATGTGTTTGCTTCACCTCTTCATGCCCTCCACTAGTGCGACCTCGTCTGGAGAGGAGGAGATGTAGAAGGAAGTGGACTTGCCCTGGTGAATGCCATGTTTGATCCCATCTACAGTTTCCTCCTCTTTCACCTGTACCGTGTGGCACAAACACAACGCCCGGAAAAACAGCTCCTCGTGCACCTGTGGCGGATGACCAACACTATGTTACCCTAATGTGCGCGAAACAAGCACACACATATAAAGTGAGTCTGCACTTACCCTGGCTTCGGGGCCCGGCGATGAATCGATCATGTCCATACCGGCAGCATCAGGCATCACCTGCCAACATATAGATCATTATGAGCAGAGCAAATTTAGACTCTGTGGATCACTGGTTGTCAAACACAAGCTATGACAATATGTAGATATGACATTTAAATATTAAATGTTGACTCGAAAGCATAAAGAGCAGCATGATGTGTATGTTTATGTGTCTTTATTGTGAATGGTACACAACTCTGTGTACTTTGGAAGTCCTTTATTAAAAGAAATAAAATGTAACAATGTTGCAACACAATTGACTCCTCCTAAAATTATAACAAATGGTCTGATCACATACAAAATTGACATACAAGGTCAATTAATGGTCATGATGAGTTACTGGGGAAACATAAATGGGCATATGGTTCAATAACCAGCAGCATGACTTGCTGACAAAATTTGATTTCCTCAGATGTCCATTACGCACTGAAAACAGACGATTACAGTTAATAAACAGTGCTCAGGAGTTCCATTGTCAGTTCATTTTTAATAATCCAGTGAAAACACAGAACTGACTAAACACAATAAAGGAAGTTCTTCCCACTTTTTCCAGATCAAATGTCCAAACAAACTGAACTGCGAGAGTTAAATCAACATAAGTTGCTGCCTTTCTGTCACTTGATTTTTACACCTCCATTATAATGATATTAACTCTTTGTAAATAACTGAATGGGTATAAATAAATGAAACAATCCAAAACACTTATTCACCTTCAACTTGTCTACACAAACTGCTTATAAAGGATGGAAATATTGTGATATCATTAAGCGTTTCTCTAACACTTTTGTAATCCTCTTTGGAGTGTTGCCATCTTTATTTCTGGACCCAAAAGTGAGCAGAAGTTATCAGTAAAGGCCAGCAAGCCTCACCGGCAAGCTGCATCCATGCAGCCATAGGTGCATTGTGCATATACAGAAACCTGGTAATCCTGTGCTAACAGAAATAATTTGATCTGGAAAAAACTTGAGCACAGACTACTCTGACCGGCTGTTAAAAAACACACCAATAATCAATAATGAAAACACTGTGACAATGTCCTGTTCAGCAACTTTCAGCAACATCCATACAAAGCAGCTACAACCAGAAACACCCACAACATCTACTAATTGGAAGGCCGGCGTTTCGGCCCCTGGCTCCTAACGTCTGCATGTATCCCTGGGCATGATACTAAACCCTGAGTTTCCCCTGCTGTATCCATTGGAGTGTGAGTATGTGGCTGTTAGGTTAAAAGTGCTTAAGCAACTCGTACGAATGTGTATAAATGTGGCCTGTAGTAAGAGTAGTAAAAAAGTAATATATGAATACAAGTCTATTTAGAACTTCAGGCCTTAATACAATTCAAATGGGTGGGTAAAAAAAATCCACCCCCTGTACAGTTTTTAGTAATTGATAAATTAAACATGATATTTTCATGGCTGAAGGTGAATATATTAACAGAAGGCTCTACCTGTCCATTACAGATAGCGTGAGGTACATAAACGTGTCCATCGACACAGCACTCTATGAACTCCATGTTGTTCTCTGTCAGAGTTCCCGTCTTGTCTGTAAAAATGTACTCCACCTGGAAAGAAAGCAGGGTAAATGATTTTATCCTTATCTCTAAATCACTTCTCCAAATCATACAGTAATTTATGTTTGTTCTTTAGTTTGTGAAGCGGACCTGTCCCAGCTCCTCATTCAGGTCCGACGTGTTGACCACGGCTCTCTCCCCCAGCTCCTCATCAAACATTTCATCGTCCCACATGATAAAGTAGGAGCCCAGAAACTTCTGCATCTCCACCGTGACATACATTGAGACGGGAATGATGTAATTAAAAAGAACCATGAAGGCCAAAAAGTCTGTGAATGCCCTGATTAGCTGAGGAGGAAGACAAAGAAGAGTGTGAGGATAATAAAGAGGCGATGAAGACATTTTTTATTTTCCAGTATTCTGCGGATAAAAGACTCACGATGTGTCTCTGTCTCTCGACTTCTGTCCTCTGGTTGTAAAAGGGCTCGTCTCTGTTGGGGTCGGACTGCCACACGTATTTCAGCGCCGTATTGACGAGAGCTTTGCTGATGAGAATGCACAGGTAAACCACCAGGTAGCCATTCATTGACCTGCAGAGGGAGAAAGAAAACAGCTGTGAGACATTTCTTCACAATTTTTATACTACGTTTTGAACAGAAAATTGGTTTCAAAAAGCATAAGCAAAAAAGGACTATGGGAAATATGATCAATAAACAATTAAGGGTAATTTTGTGACATTTGGCCTTTAAAAAATATATAAGAAGAGAGGAATTTGGTATGTAATTCATTTGGTGCATGCTGTCTGATGATTGCAATGGTATAAACATGCTGGAGTCTGTTAAATTTCTAGGGCCAACATCAACACGTGCACTCAGGAACACACACACACCCACATCCTTCTATGACGTACTCCATCCATCCATCCATCCATTCTCTTCCGCTTATCCTTAGGTTGGAGCCTATCCCATCTATCATATGCATTATTACATACTTGTGAATATATTCACATTCTTAGCAATGAGACCAGTCTACATGCTTTCCATCTCATCACACCTGGAATGATGGAACCTCCGTTTCACCTGCATGGCTGCATGACTTTTCAAGTTTTGGCCTCTTTATACTGACTCCCAGTATGTTTTACAATTCATTTTCAGACTTTATTGATTACTATTATGCTCTTAATGGCCTCTCAAGCTACATCTGACCTCTTAGCATTATCAACACTGGTATATACTTTGAGATCAAGAGAAAGGTGGAGGTCTTCGGTCTGTTCGAGGGGCCCAGCTAAAAACTAAAGAGGGCAGAGTGTTTGCAGTCAGGGCCCCAAAGCTGTGAAACAACCTACCTGAGGTGGACTGAGTTAGAGATTGCTTTAAGGCCTTCAAATATATTGTTATGAGACAGCCTCTCTGCAAATTTCCATCGACTTAATTACATTTTCCCTGCATTAATCAATAATGCAAGATTATGCACAAACTCCCAAATAGAATTCAATATGACTAAGTGGAGAGGAGGAGCATCAACATGGTAGTTTGTGGATCCAGATCACTTGTTTTGATGCACCTAAATAGGTCACAGGCTTTCATGCTTTTGTGGCGGATGTGCCCTGATAGTTTTGTTGGATCTATGCCTTATATCACAGGTTAAACATTGCATATCACAATCCCTCTTTTCTTCTGCCTTCTCATAAATGCTGATCGATTAAATGTAAAAAATAAAAATAAAAACAGAATTGGGGCCTGGTACCAAACAACAAACTCCTTGGTACAATTTCCCACTATGGCTGAGTGTAAACAGCACAAACGTATACAGGTGCAAATGAAACAAGTTTGAATGACAGGTTAAAACAATCCAAACCAGCTTTAACTGTCATCCATTTGGCAATTTTAACAAAAAAGAAAACCACAAAAAAACAAGTCTGATCTGCACACAGAAACCAATAAATAAATAAATAAAATCTCTAGAATTCAGACAAACTCATTATCCAGTCCATGCACACAGTAATTTGGAAAGCATCTCACTGTACTTGTCACAATATTAAAACTTGAAAAAGGGAACAGCTAAGACATCTACACTGAGCCAAGTCAATGAGCCGATGAGTTAATCAGACACACAGAGCGAGAAAGTGTGAATGTAATCCACCTAAAATCAGCCATTTCTACATCTGGATACAAGACTGTGTCCACGCCAGATGGAAAGAAAATTGATCCAGTCAGTGCAGCGAGCCACAGAGACACACAGACCCTCCGTCAATGAATAAATGAAGACATGACAAGTGAACAGATGGATGGAAGGATGGGTAAAAAAATATATATATCAATTATTATCTAAGCTGGTGTTTGCTGAGAAATGGGACGCAGCCAAAGACGGTGAAACTTGAACAAGGGTGTCGATCGATGCTAACAGGCTCCTTTCAGAAACAATTCATAATATATGAATCAAAGAGGAGGAGAGGAGGAGAGCTTACTTTTCCACTGCAGATCGTTTCTGAGACTTGGACTGGTAATTGAGAGCCATCTTGGTTTCCATGCCAGTGTAGATGGCCACCGCTACAGGGGGCAAAAGGAAAGTGTCATTCAAAATACTACAGTGTGTGCATTTTTAAAATAATCTTAAAAAACGGTGCATAGTTGGGGTGAAATCTATCATTTATTATTAATTGTGTAAAATTACCATAGATATATTCAGTGTTCTTGAGCGTGGCTCCTCGGAGCAACAGGTTCTCCGATCCTAATGGCCTGCAAACCGACCACAAACACAGGAACTAACGATTAATGTTAGTTCCGTCAGGACTGTTACAGGCAAATAAAGATTGCCATTTCCATCTGTAAGAATTTGTATCTGATAGCATGGCTCTGTTCAGGGAATTGCCCACCTTTCCTTGTGCATGAATGAGAAGCTAAAGACTGAAGATAAAGGGAGGGCATGCATCAAGAACAACAGATATGAAGTCAGATGCTGCATGAAAAACAAAGCTGTGATGAAAGTGGGTTTCAAAGCCTCTTGCAGGTGAGTGGTGAGAACCGAGGGAAAGCTAAAGCAGCTTAAGTGGTGTACCCTATAAGAGATTTGCCAATTGGATATGCAGAGGTGTATCAGCTGAGCCATCAGCTGATGGGGGCTGGGATTGTTACCAGCTGATCTGCTGGGATTGCAGCTGAGGTTGACCTCGAGGCCAGCCTGAACTAATGCCGCGCTCAATTAAATCTAATTAAGATGCACATGTAAGCTGCAACATGTGTTTCAACATTTCTGAATGATGAGCAAATACAAGGGAAACCTGTCAGTGGATTTATAGTAAGATGTTGCAAAATTACATTTTAAAATGAGAAATTAGACGGAACATTAATGGGAAAATGTACTATTTTTGTGCTGTGTTAGGGATTCATGTTACCTCGCTACTGGCTCATTGTTCATGTAGATGTTGATACGCCCAACAAATCTGTGCAGGACAGAAAAGAAGTGAGATAAGGTATCTTTCAGAAATTTATTTGGCAAGAACATTTTGTTCAAGTCTTTGTGTTTGCATGTGTGTGTATTGTACTGACTTGTACAGGTCTGGCTGTGGCTGTTCACATTCTATAGTAGCGTGGATGGTGTCCACCTCCTTCTCTGTGTTGTAAGCTTTGGTGTCCTGAACTGCATAATACGTCTGGGAGGGGAGGAAAACAGAAAAATCAGAAAATGGACGGGTAAATGAAACAAAGTGGGAGTGTAAGTAATAAGGCAATACAGAAGGAGAAGTATTAAAGAAAATGATTGTGGTATGGTGACAGAGGGTGGTAGGAGATGAAGGGAAATAAGAAAGCAATAAGGGAATGGAGGAAGAGCTATGGATGAATGGAGAAAGGAAAAAAACATAAATCAGAGCAAATCACATTACATCTAGTACGTATTTAAGTAGATTAAGTTTATCCAGCACACCTTGTGACTGCTCTCTCCATCCAGGCTGGCTGTAGTAACAAAGCAAGTGCCATCATCTCGAGAGGATGCAAGGAGGACGAGATCGCAGGGAAAACTCTCATCTTCTTTGACCAAGACCACGTCTCCAACCTGTGAGACACAGAAAACACATCCTGTTTTTATTTCTAACAGACACTGGGCCTTAATACCTTGAAATCAACAGCTGGAGGATTTTGCCAATTTAAAATCATTCACCAATATAGTGGGGTCAAATTGTCACTATCCTTTGCTTTCTTGATAGCACTGAACAGTCCTAGCAGACTTTAGTAGAGAAATAGGGTCACATCACTGAGTGGAAACTGCAATCAAATGCAAAACATCTAATGACTTACCAGCAGCAGACTTGTATTATTTCAGTCTTATGTCATTACATAACATACATCCATCTAACAGTCCTTTTAAAGCTAAATTGCTTTTAAATGCAGGCAAACACACACATGCATGCAGAGAGCTTAGCAGCAGGAAAATCTCTCAGCATGAGCCAATAAAACAAATGCACCAAAGCTCTGTTGTGAGTGAGTGAGTTATCTGGTCGCACACATACATACCCTGAGTTTACGGCTTTGTTTGCGAGTCACTTTGCCATGCTGCACCACGTGGACAGGACACTGGTTGACAGCATTGTCTGCTTTATGTCTCAACCAGTCCTCATAACCCTGAGAGAGGAGGAGCAGACAGAGAGGGGAGTTTAAAAGTGAACCCATGTGTTTGCACGTGCAGCTGCTGGGGTAGTGTTTACTGTCAAAAACCATAAAGCCACACTGAGCGAACTCACCTGTTTAATAGCGGTGACTGTGATGACAAAGAACAGCGGCAACCCGCTGGTGACCGGACTGGTGGGAGTGTCAATAATCAACTGAAGTGACACACACACACGCACACACACACACACACACGCACACACACACACACACACACACACACACACATACACACACACACACAAAATTGAACGTCAGAAAAGGATTTAGAGCAGAAGAAAATGACAGACAGCAGTAAACTGGCACCAAGACATATCTGAGGTTTATATCCCTAAACGATAAGGTAATAAAAAATATGGTGAATGAAGCTACTTTTTGGCTGCTCCCTTAATCACAGTAGTGAATAAAATATAATAAAAATGACAGGACAACCTAAAACCATGTATTTATGTTTTTCCAGTTTTTCCTCTGGTCCATCTTGACTGTTTTATTCTGAGTTTCCCAGTTGGGGACATGTTGGCTGTGAGCAATTCAAAGGAGAATCTATTCTCTTTCTAATGAACTGCACGTGTCAACAATAAAGTGTAAAAAAAGCTTCTGCATGAAACTGCTCACAATGAGGTCTGTGGATTTGAGTGATTAGGTTATGATTTGTGGAAAGAGATGTTTCTGCTAAGTTTCTGCATTAAAGTCCATTAAATTCAAGAGAAGCTGGACATCTCTGCATAAACAGCACAAAGGAAAACTCCCTTGATACAGAAATGCATTATCTTTACAGCATGCTTTGCAGACGCCTGCAGGGAGGTTCAGTCTGTGAGAACACGAAAATCTTTTACCTGAACAAGAAATATGATGAGAAAGTAGAAGTTGGCGACTCTCCTGAACTGCTCAAACATATTCTTTGGGATGAAGTTCCAAAACGTGTACTGGAAACAAGAAATACTCTTATCATTAACGATCTATACAGATTTTCACTTATAAAATAAAATGTTATAATCCCAGCCCTTAAAAGGAGCTACAGTGTTATCAACATCTATCCATGTCAATGGAAACAAAAGCAAACAGGCTGAAGGACGGATTGATTAAAGTGAGTTTTGGTGTAAAAATAAATAAATAAATAAAGGTACTGTAGAGATTTACAAAGAGAGCGCTATCAACAAAGACTGCATGTAAGAGGTGGGACAGTCCCTCTTGCATATGTATTTCTGAATGTTTCTTTCTCAAGGCGCAAAATAAAGGGAGGACGATAATTAAAACAAACGTGCAAACTGATTTATTAACGTGCAACACAAAAGTTACTCACCATAATATTTATGGTGAGTAAAAAAAAAGCATGTCTTATTTTTTTACGATTGGCAGTGAATGAACTGCACTCGTAAAACTAACCACACCTATGAGCGCTATTTGGGCATTGTGCTCACATGCTATTTCGCTCTGTTTAGTAAATCTGGCTCTTAGTGTGACACAGCATGAAACTCCTTTCTAAGGTTCAAATTACTGATAGGAAAAACATGCATTCTTCAAAAGAGACAAATATAGTATGCACAAAGTTTACGAAGCAACAAGAGGCAGCGTTTTTTTTGGCAACATGAAAAATAATGCTTCTTGGTACAAACTGAGGTGTCCAACTCTCACAGGATCTGTGATGAATAGTTGAGAGAGGTCTGGTTGTGCCAGCAGGGCTTACATCAGGTCTTAAGCAAAGCTGGTCATAACCTGCGGCTATAAGTGCAACTTAATAGTTATACCAATTAGACCATCTCAGCTTAAGCATTTTTCGTGCTACGGCTGCATGTAACCCACCAAAGTTTATTTTTTAAAAAAGCTTGAAAGAGACTAAACCAATCACTGAAATTAAAATCCAGCACTGAGTGTTCTCTCCCAAAACACCTCATTCACTGAACAGTTTTTGTCCCATTACCAAGAATAAGTCGCCCACATAGTGAAAACAAGCATGAATGGTGCTGCAGTATTAACCATTCTGTGTCGTGTCCTTTTGTTTAGACTCTGATGCTGCGCTCAAATCGTAATTGATTTTAAACCAGAAAAAAAAAGCCTTTTTGTAAGTTCTTCGCCTCTGAACTCTGACAATATTTCAGATGGATCGTAATAAAGCGAGTCCTATACTTCTGTACTTAATATGTGTGCGTGAGTGTTCTCACTGACCTTGGAGGACACTATTCTGTTGTCAGGAAATCTTTGTTGTATAAAGGCCTCGGTTCCTGGAGGAGGTTCCTTATGTCCAATGTAAACTGTCCGGCTATCGACCCAGTTCTCTTCACCAACACACTACAGCAGGAAAAAACACAAAACAAGTCTGAATATCCTGAAGCATTCACATATTTGTCAGTTTTGTGTAATGTCAGTGGTTATTTTAATTTGTTTTGCTCAAGTAGTATGTCATATAAAGACCAATGTATGTATGGGACCCTCAGAAACAGATTCACAAACACAGAGAATTACAATGAATGAGTTATTTCTTCTCAATGAATGAGAGCTTTTGTTGCCACAGATACACAGACCTGCATGTGACTCAGACTGGAATGCAACACACACACACACACACAGAGTGATAAGACAACTGTATGGTGTCTCTGTGCTGATGCTGTTCTTTTGTTGTTTTGACATCCCTTTGTTTTTGTTTGGGGTTTTTTGCCTCCGAGTAGAAAAACTCATTCAATTTCCCTCCATATATTCATCACATTTATCACAACATGTGATAATGCTTCTTAAAAAGTTACATGCAACATTTTTAAGCACAAAGTATTAATCTAAATAATTTAATTTAGTCTAGACTGTGCACCATTGGTTTATTGAAAACTAGACAAAAGTTTCAGCAATTAGGTTTCATGTGCGTGAGTCTGTCTGTCTGATTTTGACGGCTAGTTCTAAGGTCTAATAGGAAGGGAGGTTCTAATACTCCACTTAACCCTGAGAAATCCAAGTCAGGCAATTGGCTTAAAATATCTGAGGCAGGTCTGGACCTGCATGAAAAACACACACTTCATGGTCTGCTAGACTTGAGAAACACTTGCACAACTCCAACTTCAACACTACAACCAACCCTGAGAATGAAATCAGTTTTTGTTTTGTTTTTTTCAAAACCAAGCCAACACAAAGATGCACGTGGAGAGCTCTGTGCACAGTGTTTGTCCCCCTTTGGTGCTCAGTGCTCATCGACAAATGTATTTAAAGAGTCCTACAAGTGCCATAATTCAAACAAACATTGTGCTTCATGCTCTGCTACATTTTTGTTTGTAAATCTATACGTACTTACAAGCATTTGCATAACAGACAGTGTTCATTCAAATGTCTGTGGCTATGCTTAATGGCTATGATAATAAATGGGTGACCCTGATCATCTCAGAGTGGAGCATTTTGTCTGCCATCCCACAAGGACAGGTGCTTATATTACATTTAGGTTTTGATTTATTGAGCTCTTCCCTTGTTTCTATTTTCTATTTTATTGAGTTCCTTTTGCATCTTTTTTTTTTACCTTTGTGTATTCTTTATCATTTCAGATTTCTTTTGTAGCAGAAGTGTGAAAAAATTAGGAGAATATAACATACGCTTGTCTACAGTGGAGGAAGCATGAGTAGCTTCAGTGACATTACAGTATATTTGAAATATCTGCATCCATCCATGAGTTTTTAGGGTCGAAGGGGGCTGGAGTTAACCCACCATGGGTTATTATGAGCATTTTTCACACATACGCCAAAAAAAAATAATCCATTTTTCTGTGTGAAAAGTGTCCATAATAACAATGTCTGTAATGCTTTAAATTGAGATGGGTACTCCGAAGCTTCAACCTAATAGTCAGAATTATGTCTAGACAGCCGTGTCATGACAGGCAGTAGCAATCCGGTCATCTTTTCCTAAAGCAGCAAAAATGAAGAGCAGGCCTGGGTGAGACTCTAAAAGAGCCTAAGCCTTTCTCTCTCTCTATCATCCATGAAACTATTGTCTACACATATTAGAGCCATTAGTGTCAGCAATCACAACAAATAAGCATGGCCAGTTGTTTAATTCATCCCCAAATAGTCTGCCAACAAACACATGCACATACATTTACACAGGCTAACAAGAGGTGACAGTAATCTGTGGCCAGTGAATGAGATTGAGTGTCAAGAGGTTGCATGGCCCAGTTTCTTTACTCTCTCCATGTCTGTATTTTGCACACACGCACACACACGCACGCACACGCACACACACACACACACAGAGTAACAATTTAACTTGCACCTCTAAGATTACCTCTTTTAGGATGGAGGTAAGTACCTCCAATTATCTACAGTATGAGACACAACAAAGGAATAACAGAAATGCAGGGAAAGGGAAGACTGAAAGCAAAATGGAAACTGATAAATACTAGCATATAAACTAACATATACCATCTACCTGTCTTCCTTGGTAAAAGCTATCATCGATGCTGTATTGAGACCGAAGTTGCTAAAACAGGAGCTAGTTTTTGTGCTGATATTTAAATCAGTACACATCATGTGCTTCGTAAGCTCTTCTATAATAAATCCAAACCAACATCATCCATCATATCAGACAATCACCACCACACTAACTGATATCTGGTTTACTGTGAGGAAGGGGATGAAAACCAGATAGCACGGCCAGCTTGCCAAATCTGACGCCCACAAAGTGTTGCTGTTCCTCCTCTTCTCTGCCACCTGCCTGCTCCGTCTGCTTCACCTCACACATTTCTTGCACATTTCCTGTTAGCTTTCTGCTTATGGATGACAGCCACATTTATATACAAGACTTTGGCTGGTTGATTATATAATCATGCATGCAGTAGACTAGACAGTATTTCTCAGATAAAACAGAAGGAAGGGGGCAGATCATGTTGCTGTGGTTTTATAATCCATCAGTGTGTAATGTATCCCATTATAAACATGTTACACAAATAACAGTTAGTAGGAGATGCTCTGAATTAATTGGCAGCAGTGTGCAAGCCTAATATGAAGTGCCTTTGAACCACAGGATCTTGCTCGTGGATGTAGCACATGTAGGAGGCATTAACCCTCTTTTTTGTTTTTTCTCCCATGTCCACACTCTTGATCTGAGGACAATCACAGTACCAAGAGCTCTGTTTTTAAGTGTTTTAGCTCCTACTATCACTCCTATAATATCTTTGAGTGACATAGCTGTACAATAACTGGTTCAGGTGTAAGTCTAAACATTGGTCAAACAGCAGCCATGTAAACAACAAGAAATAAACCAGCAGAAGTACGGGCTTTCTTGACCCTATTAAATATTAAATATTTACCAGCAATACCCTTCAACTTGCAACTAGGCATCTACCACACAGATAAGCAACATAGAGAGACACTGAAGAAGCTGAAACAGGGTTAAAAACATGGTTAAATGAATGTAAAGGATAAAAACAAAGAGTCAATGTTGCAAAACTAGCCACTGGCCAGCTTTGGCACTATTTCAGAATTCCTATTAGTGGGTATATGCAAGCAAAAATTAAAAATAAATAAGGATTGGAAGGCAAATAGCTCCCAGGGGACCTACTCAGAGGGCATTTACCCTCAGACAGTCCCCAGAAGAGTTTAGTCTGAAGTGGCTAATTAGACTAAATGACTGTGCTGCTTCGATTGATTCTATCCAAACTACCAAATGGATCAGGAATATGATCAAAAGTATGAGGCTGGGCTAATTGCTCATATTTTTGGGGGATAAAGTCAATCCACAGTCATACTTCAGCACTGAACCTTATTTGGGAGGCACAACAGCAAAGTCAGAAACTGGTAGCAGTTTCGTGTGCAGAACAACATGCAGTGTGGCTATTGTTTAAAAGCACTATTCCTGTTTCCTGTTATGTGATTTATTAAGGAAAATACTTCCATGGCCTTCAAAGTAAACATCCTTTAAACTCTAGCAAACACTTTGAAAGAGATCTAATGGTATTAAAATGTATATATAATTTATGATTGCGGTAATAAATGTGGCCTTACTGGCGGGCAAACTTTGTTTTCTTGTAGCCAGACTGGCTTGTAGTCTTTATGCTAAGTGAACAGTTGCGTATGATCTTCATACCATGAATATGTAGGGATGTTATGATTGTTACAGAAATCTGTAATGATCAGCGTTTGTGTCTGTTTGTTTTTTTTAAGTCTAAACAGATGGCACTCTACGAGAATCAGCGGGCCTCTTCTTACTGTCCATTTTGCCCGTAATGCAGCTTTATTGGTTTTCTCGCCTCTTTCCTCCGTCTCTCACCACAATCTGGCCGGCCTCTAAGTCCATAATCTCTCTCCTATCGATTATGTTCAGCTTTCATCCGGATTTAAGTGTTTTACATCAAAGGCTGTCTATGTTTAATCAAATAAAATTGCGTCTTTACAAAATAAAAGCAGGGCTTATAACATAAACCTGTGCTGTATTAGCTTGGGCCTTTCGACTTTGAATGTAACTGGAAACTTTGGGCTATTCTGGACCTTGATAATCACTTTTAGTGGCGTCTCACGTTTCAGGACGTGGGAGGTTTCAGGGGTGTATTTATAGTTGGAAGGGAAACATTTGTGGTCAGGAGAGAAAGATGGAGAGAGCTCAGAGGCTTTGTTCCTGTCTCTCTCACTCAGCACCCACATTCACTTTCCTGAATGTTAGTGGAAAGCGACAGGCTCACATACAAGGACCACATCAAAACATCAAAAGATACCAGAGAAGGCATAAATGAACAATGGTGTATAATGTTAACGGTGTAGTCACACAATATATTTAGACAAGCCTGACTTATAGAAGAAAGATGAGGTAAGCCCACCCAGTGTCAACATTAGCATAACTGACACTGGGCTTATTTTAGGAATTTCAAATTTAGGTTGAGAGCCCCAATGTACACACGCAGGTGCAAAGATCAGTGGCACATGTCTCGGAGTAAAATTAGGAAATTAGGAAGTGAAATTAACTCTGTGGATGCTATTTTTAAATATATTACAGCTTTTTAAGTGACCGTTTCTCCTGCGTAAAGAAAAAAAAGCTTTTACAGTTTTCATAATTAGTAAAAAGGCAACAAATATGAAGTTTAATACCAACTGTTTCAATTGTTACATTTCTCTGTACTCTTTTTCTGTATTTTCTATATGATTTCTTATGGTTTCTGATAGTTATTACTGCAATTAAAAAGTTCTCCAATCCTGGCTTTAAAGAAATTCCTTTCTCTTGAACATTTTACGTATGCTGTTAACTACTTACACGCAATGGAAAACATGACCTAAAACTCAAACTACAGACAGAAAAAAGGTGAAAATGCTTCATTAAAATGGGATTGGCTCCAGACATTGATTACTAGCACTCATATTAATGTAATGGTATAATCACTGACAAAATTAATACATGTATAATCAGCTGTACCTGTGTATCTGACTGTTTCAAATTTTTTTGAATGCTAAAAGATAAACATGAAATTAAAAAAGGGAAGGCAACTAAAAGGTCAAACAGTGCATCACATTATTCATATTTCAAAAGGTACTGATGTAGACCTCATTTAAATCTGTGAATTTGTCAGTGTAATAAATCTCCCACAAACACACACGCACACACACCCCCAGAACTGAACACAGCATTAGAGAGCCAGAAACTGAAGCCCCACTGTGACAAGTAACAGAGGGCCATAAACATTGTAAACAGGAAAAGCTGGACCCACCCACTCACACAAGACACTTCCTGCAACCCCGACCCCACCAACAGTGACACAGTGGAGCAACAGATTCATTTAAGAGAGATAAAGAAATGATTTTCGAGGAGTACCCAGAGAAAAAAGGCAGCTGATATTGTTCCTTACAGCATTACCCACAAAAGAGATTATTTTGATTTGATTAAGCATACTTTGTGTTTGTGCTCCAACAGGACACTGGTGCACCTGCCGTGTGGATTTTTATGGATGTTTCGGTATCTGGATCTTTGGTATTTGCTCAGCTATGGAAATGACAGCTGGGCAAATACAGAAAGAGTCATAAAAATCCATCATCACACCAACACATTGCTGAGAGGTGAATTTAAGATTAACAAGAGTAAGGCATACATCTTATTCCCCAGCTGGTGCCAACTCTTTATTAAATCTATGCTGACTGCACCGCCAGGTGAACAACGTTATAATGTGGTGCCTTCAATGACTGACTCACTTGGTTATAAAGTTACTGCAAAATCTCGTCCTCATTGGAAGAATCTGGACTGGGCAGACACCAGTAACTCTGGGATGTCTGCGCTGGTTTAACCTCCATCCTATCCCCTACTGATCCTTATCATCATCATCATCTCACACTACTGAAATCATGACTGAGTACTTCTTTTTTAATGATTTAATAAAAATGAGTACGTAAGATCAAACCAACATGAACACAGCTTACCCGCTTTTATAATCTGTTCTTGAAAGCCTGGAAATTATTAAAAGCTATTCAAGAAATGAGGAAGTGCGGTTACTTCTCTCTTCTCTTACTCATTTTCCTAATCTGAATCACGGGTCTAAGGTCAGAGGGTTAGTCAGACGGTAGTGCAGTTTGTGATTTTTGGCCTATATAAATAAAATTAACTTAAAGAATTTATAATTACCAGGCTGAGAGTAGTCAAATTACCACCTACTCCTTTACAGTACTAACTGCAGAATCCAGAAACCAACCTCAACACTGTATTTAGCTGTTAGTGCTGTGTAACGCCTGGCAGGTAAAGATAACATTTACAGGACACCGAGCAGCTAAAGAGGAAATCACCACAAGAAACACAAATTATTGTTTCACCTGCAGCTTTAAAGGCTGAGTTTGTCGTTTCCACTGATGACCAATCCAAAAGTATTTTATCTCCCACTGCAACAAGCGGTGCTAAAAACGAGTCAACAAAACCTACGGACGACACCGTCCTTTCCTCGATACGCACACACACACACCCACACACCATTCACGCATCTAAATTCTGTGTCATACATCAGGTTTGCATGTGGAAACACATTTCTCACATGGCACATGAATGTTTATCGTCACTTGGCCCCCACTGCGCTACAGAGATAAGACAAAACAGGCTTTCTCCTCTAAATCACTAGCCATTAAATGCAAAGTGTGTGTGTGCGTGTGTGTGCGCGCGCAATGACTCATACGGTTTAGTTAGATAAGTGAAAGGGGTAAATAAATGACAACGTGCAGAAATGGATAGATATTCTGATACTAACTTGCATCTGTACAAACTGAGCACGCACATCCACTTGCATCCCCATTTTCTTTTTAAAAAAGTGTTTTAATACACAGATTTCTTGTGCTGCCATTATGTGGGGGGTTGGGTGGAGTGGGGGCAATAAAATGATTTACTGCACATCCAAAGAAATAGAAATAAAACAATGCAGATGATATGGAGGCCCACTCACCCTGGCTGTCTGTAGTTTAATCTTTATGAGCTGATCTGATAAAAGGTGCTGATATGTGTGCGTAATAATCCTGGCGTGTGTGTTACCTGAGTTACAGATTAAAGACCAGCTGTGCTCCCCATCTGTCACAATGCTGTCTAGCCTGACCCAGGCCAGCAGGCCAGACCAAATGAAATAATGATAAATCCTCATCATCCAAACTTAAAATGCCTTCAATTATAAAGCTGTGTTCATCCTGAAGGAAAGTTAGCAGAGTTTCATGCATTTAGATCTGAGTGTTTAGGAAAAGTGATCTAAAATAAGTATAGTTGAGATTGCAGTCCTTCAGCCTTTTTGTAACACGATTTGAAATGAAAGGTCTAGAAAAATGTTTGCAATTTGGCTCCTGTGATTGACTTTCCATTGCTATGCTTTATTTTCATAATAGGAAATTGTGCATTTAAATGTGGCAGAACAGCTTTGACTTTCTGCTAATGAAGAGTGCGTGACACAGTTGACCATGTATAATGTTTTAGACAAAAAAAAACAGCACTATGAATGAGCTCTTAACAGCTACTGAGACTGATATCAATGGCTTCATCTCTGTGACAAATGATCAAACCTTTGATCATTCACTGAAACCACTGACATGCTGTGACTGTGTGACTGTTTACTCTGCAAAGGCACTTTTGTCAGCAATATTAAAACCTACCAGGTCCAACTCCATGAAGCTCGGTTGAGCATAAGCAAAGGCATAGCCCATTCAAATGTTAATGCAAATCCAGATGATTCTCTTTAGAACTGCTTTGCCCTTAGTGGAAGATGCACTCTCTTCTGCATCTTGTTTTTCTCATAATAATAATAATTTCAGGAAAGTTAATATGCAGTCCAACTGAGTTTAGAGTTTGCTCTATAGCTCAAAACGTGACATAAAAACACAACCTCCACCCAGTCTCCACAAGTTCAAATTGTGTATCAGCATTACAGTTTTAACTTGCAGTTTTAACATGCTCTGGCATGTATACCATGGTGACATAATTAACTCACGAATGAAAGGTCAGCATGGTAGCAGAAGTGTTACTGAGAAGAACTCATTTTACCATAGACCCAGAGGGTTGTAGCTTTGCAAAACTTTACCTTACACAATGTGCT
>VUQK01038679.1:28838-42596 GCA_015106715.1 Bujurquina vittata | reverse complement strand
GTCAATTGTCAGGTTTAGGACATTTGTAGTACTACATATATTTCTGATCCAGGATTCATAATTAAACATCACCACAGAGTCCCTGGAAACTGAAAATACATGTTTCCATGTGCATCAGTTGCTCAGCTATGGAGACCACTTGAGAACCCAATAGTTGCAGCTTGATATTAAGGACTAACGTGTGATTCAATTCCAATGAATCATCTGGTTTCCAAATGGTAATAATGCTAGTTTGTATTTTGTAGCTTAGCAACAAATGCACCTTCAGAAGGGGGCTTTGGGATCTTTGATAAGTTGTTGCACTACAGATTGCTGCAAGGCTTTGAACTGTAAACAAGCACTCCCTTTAGATGTCTTTGAAAAGCTTTTAACTTTCCCTGAGGCGAAAGAGCAGGATTATTGTGTAATAAATACAATCATTATTCATGAACACAAAAAGAAGATGAATGCTTAGCTGAGATAACAGCAAATGTATATCTAATCGCTGTCCAAAAATCATACTATTAAGCTTTTCTGCTTTATTCAAATGGACCTGTGACAAAGACCCTTCTCAGAGATACGCTCTTCCTGCATTTCAGAATTAGGCTGCTTAAAAATTATATTTTTGGCAATAAACACCAGCAAATATTCTAAGTCTTGGTCCACACTGTGATTTCAGCTATATTTAAAAAGACTCACTTGGAGAGACATTCGGAAGAACCCGGTCTGAGTGCTGCTGCTTTGTCACTTTAACAGATAGATCAGAGAGAGTACTGGGCCTGTGTGGGATGAGCAAGGACGAATTTGCACTAGCCAAGGGTTTTTTTTTTAGTTTTTTTTAAAGTACAGAAAATAAACACTTGCTAAAGGTTAAAGAGAAGGCACTAAATCTTGCAACAACGTCACTAAGTTGGCAACAATGAGGTAAACAACAGCATAATGATCAATGCTGTGAGTCAGAGGGTTATCAGGCACCAAAGTTGAGTTTACATTTCCAAATTTAGAAAAACAAACATCGCAAATCACACAATTGAAAACTTAAATATCTATCTACCCAATGAAAACATATTTAAATAGCCAAATATTCTTGTACAGCCCTAAAGGACAGTTTACAAAAGATTATGTCTACAGTCTATGTACAAAAAAGTAAAGGAACATAGTTTTAAGATTTCATTGTTTCATTTAAACTTTTATTCAACTTTGCATTGTAGCGAGATATCAAACACTAGATAATCCAGTCAAACTAAAAGAACCGCGGTGGGAAGGCAGCTCAAAAACATTGCTAAGGATTGTAATGCTGTTCAACTTGAGCTAGAAACTGGCTTTGTGCTGTCAAGCAATTGTCCAACAGCTCTAAATGTAATGAATTTCCCCCTGGATGTTTTGGCAGGAAAGATCATTTTCTTCAAACATCTTAAGTGAAACAGAATATAATGCTAATTTCTAGGCTGACGGACAACATCAAAAAAGGAATGAAACTTTTGTAGACAAAATTTTGCTTCACTTCCATATTTTTAGGTAAGTACTACCTGCCAAAAATCCAAATGATCAATAGTCCTCTAACGTCTCCAGCAAACAAAGCAAAGGGGTAAGGCACTATAGCTAAATGGAAGCGGGGGGTGATATCTACAATGCACAATCAGCATTTGGAAAGAGGGGTGGACGCTGACTTCACTTCTCTTCCTCTCTTTCCCTCTCTGACACGGGGGGCCGTGGGGAATGGTGTTCCAGGAGAGAGTGGACCATGCTATCATTCCCTCAGACAGGGGGAACATTAAGGTGTATACCTGCCTCCCTCAGCACTTTCACTGGCAACCTGGAGCAATGTTATTATGATGACCCAAGTTCAAACAACATCGCTCGCCCTCCATATCAGTTATCGGTCTCTCTGTGTCTGGACAGCGGCCTCTATGCACCATTAACCTAGGGCTATTTATCATCCGTCTCCCTTGTTCATTGAGCTGTAATATACTGTTAATGTTAGTGCGACGACACTGATACAGGCTCTTAATGGAGCTATAACACTCTACTGCAGGTATTGCTTGGGCAGTATGGTAAAGAGCCAAACTGGTTTAAAAAGTGTCGTCACATAAAAAAACTTAAAATAAATGTTAAGAAGCTTGTTTAAAACCATTTATGCTGCAAAAATGACTTATGCAACTGGTAATGATCGAATACCAGCTACAGAAATTCCTTCATTTTAAAGTGGACTAAAAAGCCGGAAAATATTGCCGTTTACAAGCAAAAAGAAAGGTGTTGTTTGAGGGAGATACACAGGACAGCCCTTACTAGAATGAAGCTATAATGTGGCTGCACTGGTCACCTATTTTTCCATTTCATCATTTATTAATCTGCTGGTTTGTTTTCTGGTTGTTTGATCGAACTAAAAGTTGTGCACAAATTTGGCAAAATGGGTTTATTATCAATACTGAAAAACATTCTGTGCCTCATATAATGTATGTTTACATGAATATAATCAGCTCTTGGTAAATATTTTCCTAGTATTTAAAATAATGCCTGTCATTTAATTTTTTTGTATATTTTCACTGCCTTCTGAATCTGGTACATATATTTATTATAGCAGCACTTTTATTCCTAATTTATTCCTCATTGCTCAGGTTTTCTGGTGAGTCCTGGGAGTTAACACGGATACACAAAGAAGCAGGAACTAGTCAAGCAGTGAGAAAATCCCAATACCAAATGGCTCAGTGAGAGCCTGTAAATCTTTTACCTAAAGAGGTTAACCCAGGTGAACTTTGCGGATTGTGGACAATATGGGCGAGCAGGTGTTTAACTGTTCACCTCAGGTTGACGCCTTACGTAGGCTACACATGAGTGAACTTCAAAAGCCACTGCATAGCATCACAACAACATCCTCTCCTTCAAAATAAAAACTGCCTCTTTCTGGCACACCGTGGCATGCCTGTGCAATGTAGAAGTCACTTAAAAGTCCTGCCATTACCCTTTCTTCAGGGCTTGACTAACTTTGTTTAACCTTTAGGCACTTCCTTAAGGTTAAGCCAAGTTAGACTTTATTTGCACAATAAAATCTTCCTTCTGCAGTCTTGTGTGAAATTTGTGGGAAGGGGTGTTGGTTAGAAAAGCAGAAAAAAGAAGAGTGTGTGCAAGTGTTTTAAAACTCTGTTCTGTTCTGCAGGATTGCACCAAACTGTCTTTGTAAAACTATATGCTTCACATGACTGTACTGTAGGTCATGGCTAAAATAAAGGCTGTGGCTAAAACACTTCAGAGTGGACCCTCTGGAATCCCATGAAGGAACGTGGGGCATCCCTGAGCCCCACAGTGAGCAGACTCCTAAACAAGTGGCACAAACATCAGTCCTCATTGTCAGCCAGTCTACTAATGAATTATTGACAGGCAGTCAGAGCCAAGGAGTTTATGTGATCTGATGTCCTCTGCGTCACCTGGCTACTACCGTATCCCATCGCTCTGCTTCTTACTAATGTTCATGAATGACACTATACAGAGAGCAACATGATCATCAGCCACTACTGACATGAACATTTATTGTGGCCTCATATGCAGAGATCAGTTAGCATACTTCACATGCAGCCTGCTGAGTGATGAGCCAATTGGAAAACAAAACCAGGCTGAATATAAGGAGTAAAGCATTTAGTGATAAGCTTAGACCTCAAAGCATAGCTGTAAACTGGATTAAGTGGGTGAAGGTATAGTGAACAACAGTAACCCTTTAATCCACTGTATAAAGGCAGGAAGCCAGAGAGAGACCAGGGAGACTTCCAGGAAACCACATTAGGCAGAGGAATGCTGCCTGGCTGCTTTAACACACCTAACACACAAATGTGATACCAGCAGTTTGCTTTATTTTGGACTTTTTCAAACATTTGTCATTTTCACAGCTACAAGGTGGGTTTAGTAGTAGTAGTAGTAGTAGTAGTAGCAGTAGTGGTGTGATTTTGTCTAGAATACACTAGAAAAATGATCACTTTTTTTCCAAATAATGCCAAATGGTCATAATTACTGCCAGTGTGCCCAAACTTGTGACTGGTACTGTAGGTTCCCAAAGTCAAGAGTGCATGCAGCCCACTTAAAACCAGAACCTGTGGGCGCCAGGGTGGCTCAGCGGATGAGCAGGCGACCACGAGGTGGAGCAGACAGCGCAGGTTCACGTCCCAACCTGTCGTCATTTACTGCATGTCTTAAACCTGTGCCTGTGAAAGTTTTCTGGGTAGAAGCCTGTCTTCACTCTCATCAAAATACAAGAGAAAGTGACGTATTTCCTTGAAAACTTGATTTAAAAAAAAACATAAACAATACAGGCTGTTGGCTATTATACTACCCATATATGTAGTGCTAATGCCAATATGTGACCCACTTGCCACGGGGACACAAACTTCACAGCTGATAACAGCGGATTCTAAATTACCCATAGGTGTGAATGTGAGTGTGAAGGATTGTTTCTCTTTCTCTGTGTTAGCCCTGCAACAGAAAACCCAACAGTCTGCAGAGGTCCTGAGACAGAAAGCTGTCTGTAGCATTGTTTTTATTCCCCAAACCTGAATGACAGAATCATATAAGACAATAGAACAATGCCTCTCCTCAAGTCTTCTAAAAACACTTGAAGAAAAGCACAGAAGAGAGCTTAGAAATATATAAGTGGTACTTACAAGAATTTTCAGAGCCTAAAATAAACCCAAGAAAAGAACAAAAGAGGGTTGGTAACACACGTGCATCAATACAACTGCACTTCATCTTAGAGTTCCATGTACCAACGGCATCACATTTTATTCGCAATTGGCCAAGACAGAACAGACAGCCACTACATGAACAACTCTGCATGTTACACTTTTAAAGAGAACTATACTGTAGGCTTATATAACATCATTTGGCTTTTACCTAATCTGAGATGGCAGCGGTTGAAGAGAATGGATTTCAACACCACACTCCACATCCTTAAATAGAGCAACGGGTAACAAATGGGTACAAAGTAACCCCAGTTGAGCCTGCTTGTCTGGATTTTAATGCGTTTTAAAAACTTTAAAAGTACAATTTAAATTTATTCTCTGTTGTCACAGTACCTTTCAGCACAGCTATCTTTTTCACCATGCTCTCTCCTCACACCACCTCATAGAGAGATAAAACAAGGCTTGACACAATATTTACTTTTAGAACCAAGAGGCATTGTAGGTAACCCAATACTGTCTATTATACTGTGTACGCACAAAAACACCTGTTTATTTATTGCATAAATAACCGAAATTTCTACACATATATATAGTGGGTGTTCTAATGATTCTGTTTGAGGCTTTATAACTACCTTATAACCCATCTGTTAAGCTGCTATGAGTAGAAATAAAGTTTTTAATGTTTATTGCACGAGTGAACGTGTTATTTGAGACACTGAAAAGTCTCTGGTAGCTCAGTTCAGGTTATTCCTGAGCGGTTGTGAAACCTTTTATCACTCTGTAAAATCTGTCACGGCTATTACGTGTGTTTGTGAAACAAATCTCAACATGCCCAAAGGGAACTAGTTTCTGAATTAAAAGCCACCAAAGAGTCTATTACTAGAAACAACTAGAAAAAGCATTTCCTGAAGAAAATGCTACTGTGAATGCTTGCAGCTGAAAGATCGGAGCTGAAATGTGCCAATGCCACATTTCACTATAAACACTAATTTATCATTTAAATACTCTACAAACATGTTTTATTAGTAGTTGTGTCCTTTCAGCAGCCTGTTCATGCTACAGGCTCTTCTCATCACAGCAAAAATGCTATAAAGTCTGAATTTACTGTAGTTTTGTGTTACAGATGTGGTCAGAGGGAGAATCCTTCATCTGACAAACAGATAAATGTTCCCCACCCTGATCTTAAGTATTCAGCAGTCTCTTTCCATCACGGCAGCAATGCAATCAATTTAACTCTAACCCATTTGTCTAAAGCATTTATCCAGACCAATTACAGCAGCAGACCTCATCAGCATCCTGCATCCTACCAGTCACCAGCTTGTCTCTGCATGCTTCCAGCTATATGGCTCCATTTCACCCCTCCACACAGCAGGGAATTGTATTTAATCAGCTATTTGCAACAGTTGGGAGGCAGTGCCTAAGCTTCAGCTGAGCATGGAGCTGGGGTATAAACCTCACTGGCTCTCATGTGAGCAGGGCTCGCACTGTTTGGATTATTGTCAAACACATTACTGCGGAGCCTAATGTAACCCATATAGGCTGCCTGCTCCGCTGTTGCCCATCGATTTGACTAGCAGGGAGGAAAACAACTGGATTACATAATTCATGTTCCATTTTGTTCTACTGGGAGAGGTAGCATAATAGATGAGACTGAGTGGCAGTGTTGACATAAATGATAGCTGCCCTTCTGCATTTCTTGGCATGTTCTGTCATGAGCAGCACGCACTGCAGTCAACGTTTCACTCATTCAAATCTCAGTGTTTTAAAGGTGAATGCTACTGCTACAGCATCTACAAGAGTACTTGGAGTAATATTTTAGATGTTTTTTTTAATTTATTTATTTGTGCTGAACTAAATTTTAAAAAACTGATTTTTAGCTTATGTTAAAGTCATGTGTAGACTTTAACATAAAAAAGGAAGAAAACATAAATAGGTGATAAAAACACATTTAAAGTATATCAGTGAAGGTGCATTTGATGTGCTTTCATCGAATCAAAATTTAAAAGAAAAAATAATTAAAATCAGTGTAGTGGGGGGGGGCATTTGTGGAGCTCTTAACTTTGATTAAAAAAAAACTTCAACCTGTCAAAATGGTTTTGTAAATAAAATGTCCTGTTATAAAAAGGACAAAAATGTAAGTTGATACAAGTTAATGAGAGTCACGCCGCTTTTTTAAAGCGTCAGGCAGTTTCCCAACCACTCCCAGCGAGCTTCTTCCACTCCCTTCAGTGGAACCTAATCCTCTGAGAGCGGCTTCGATGGAATTTGAAGCCCACTGTGATAATAAAAAGTTCACAGGTTTCTCTCTCTTTTTTTTGTGGGCAAATAGTCGCACATGTTAATGTGAAGTAACAGGCACACGGGAGGACATAAGCGGTGTGGGAAAAGGAGGAAAAAACTTACATATCTGCTGATGAGAGTACGCAGAGTGCTGAAATCCATCCCCATCCTGTTCCTCTTTCCTCTCCGGACACTTCTTCTGCTCTCTCTGTCCTTATTGTTGTTTTTCCCCAAAGGTTATTTTTACTGCAGGCGCTAGCTGCTTTTTAATTCTCCTCCTCTGTCCATGACTTTCTCTCCCTCCTCTTCTTACTGAACTGAAAAAGAAGGGAGAAAGGACTCGCTCCTAAACTCACCCACGGACTCGGTAACGGGCTTTTACCGGAGTCTCCAGCTACAGTTTGAAATCAGTTCGCACAGGTACAGCCCGGTGGCGATCTCCTCCTGATTGGAGCCAAACTAATATCCGGCTCTCTCGCTCTCTCTTTTTCCCTCTCTCTCTCTCTCTCTCTCTCTCTCTCTGCGCGTGTACTAATAATCTTCTTGTCTCGCGCCGCGGCCAAAGGAGATTTTCTTTCGTCTACGTCACGCGGAGCCAGGTGGTGGCTCTAGCACCGAGGTGAACGCATGCGCGCTCTAGTGTTTGTGATTAGTAATTATTGATCTGATGTGTTTTCTTTCCCTGTGCTGGGCCTGTTGCGCCCAATGCTAAATTAAACTGAACTTAAACACACACGCGCGCGCGCGCACATGTTGGGAGGATTGCACCCCGAAACCACATGCTGGTGCTGTCCACAGAGATAGTGCTGAAATCATTTTTATTTTTAAAGTTTCAGAATATATCTGTGTCAATGTATACACAATTTACAACGTCAGACTAATCTTCTTTGTTTCTTTATTTACTACTCATATTGCTTACATTTTTTTTTATTCTACTTATAAGAAATTAGACAAAATTACTGTTTCTCTCACATCTGATTTCCTCTCACCCACTTTTTCAGGTGCAGTTTAAACTGCGAAGATAATTTCATAATATTTAGAATTATGATAAATCTTTTTACTGCAGTCGTGAAGTTTGTAAGGTCAGCGGGGTCAGAACTAAAAATCTACGGTACCGCGTTTCAGGAGGGAACTATTTTCTTTCACTTGTCCACCGTCTGTTTCCTGGAGATGGTTTTAGGCGGGTTCTGTGGAAAGCCCGGCGTAAATGTTACAACGATGATAACAGTTTCCTGTTGGAGCCTTCAAAATAAAACCCAGATTGCGGCGTTCTTTCGTTTCAAAACCAAGTATTGTCATAAATATACTTTTAATTATTGTGTTATTTATTTGGTTTATTACTTATTTATTAATCAGACTGGTAAATAATAAAATATCAGACATAGATGTTGCACTGCTGGTCTCAAAGTGCTTAATACAGTTCAACTAATATTCACCGCCTCACACACATATTCATATAGCTAGTTATTTTATCAGACTTTGTTGCCCCTATACTATCTACCGATTGGTATTGGTAATTTTTGCGCCACAGTGCCTCTTTTTGTGTTCGTACTTTATTTATTAGTTGTTAACCACTCGTTAAAGTGTTCATCAAACAGCTGAGGAACTTGATGCTTTTACTTTGAAGGGAAAATGGCGCCAGTCTTTGTCATATTGTTCCTGCGTCGCGCTAGCTTGATTAAAGCTGTCAAAATGGCGTTGTTCGTAGTGGGTGATTGCAGTTAGTTCATATTATTCAGTCACGTTTATTCATTTATCGGGGAACACACGGCACGTTTGCCACGGACAGCATGGCAACCCTGGATCAGAAATCACCTAATGTCCTCCTTCAAAGCCTCTGCTGCAGAATCACGGGGAAAAGCGAAGGTACATCCCTTGACGCTAGCAAGCTGCGCGCTATCGCACTACTGTTGTAGTCAGGGAATTCCAAACCTAGCCCAATTCAAAAAAATCTTGTTTTGTTTTTTCTCGCACCCTTGTTAATCATATATACACCATACAAAACAGGATAATAGTATATAAATCTTTGACGTCCACTGGCAAATTCGGCATTAATATTTCACTTTAGACAGCCCTTATTCTACTAGTTGTTAAACATTTTAAAAATCGGGCTCCGACTCATCCGGCTTGTTTTTCTGAATGTTATAGAAAACGCTTTAAGTTTTACTGATTAACAAACGCTCAGTCTTTCGGACATTTGCCGAATCAAAGATAGGATGTTATTAATTTCTTAACAGCTTTACGAGTAAACATGTCACACGGTAATGTCAAGATAAGATCATTAAGAATATGTATTGATTTTTGTAGCTATCGCTTTAGCTGTGTTGAAAAACGGGACGTAGCGGGGGGGCTCGGTCCGCGTATCTGTCAGTCTATTGGCTTGGCCCGATGCTGCATACCATTTAACAGCGTCACCGTATTTCCAGCAGTCACTGTATTACACCGTTCCTTCTGATTTAGTAAAGTGCTTGTCAGTTATCTGTGAGATTGCTAGCCCCTTAGCTCTGATTGTAATCTGTGTATTAAATTGGATGCAGTTGTTAGGCTAGCTACAGGCCCCTGCTGGAGATAGCGGCAGAAGCAAATGCCGTGTTTTTCCAGTCACTGAAATTGGAAAGACTGACAAAAAAGCTTTTAAAAAGCAACATCCAAAGTGTTTGTAACACCGTCCCATTATTCATCATCCTGATTAAAGTAATGGCAAACCTACAGCATCCTAATCTGTAAGTTCATAATGTTATATCCTTCATTTACTTTTGAAAAAGGAGTATAACATTATGAGCAATGTGATATGATGGTGGGAAAAATGCAGAGGAAATCTCCCAGTCAACACAATCTGTCATTTGTACGTTTATTCAAGCTGTTAGTCATTATTTGATGTTTGTTTTTCCAGCTGAAGTTGCCCACCAGTTCCAGTATGCGGTACGAGTCATTGGCAGTAACTATGCCCCCACTATTGAACGAGACGAGTTTCTGGTGTCAGAGAAGATCAAGAAAGAGCGTGAGTGGCATTTGGATTGATGCCCCCTTTCAGTGAAAGCAAATCCATTGTAATCCACTGTATAATACTTCATTCAGTCAGCTTGACATCTGATCCCCTTATGTCAGAATGTACTCTCTAAGTCAGCTTTAATACATATGCTGGAAAATCTTTATTGCGCCATAGTAGAGAATCCTGTTTGACTCTAATGGTAACAAGGTCACAACATTAGTGGGAAAACATTGATTCGAACCTTGCTGCAGACAGTAAAACCAAAATAGCACAGCACTTACTGTACAGTGTTTACTTGTCCCAGGTGCACCTATGGCAACAAATATTTTTATTTAGATTGTAACATTGCCATGAAAGTGATGACTGGATTTTTGTATTGATTAATAATTTGAAACAGTCAGAGATTTAAATGAGATTAACTTGAGTGCGTTTAAGCATATGAAAGAATTTATTCCCATAACAGCTAAAGGAAGACCATTTGGCCTGCAGCTCTAAACGAAGGTTGTGACAGGGTATACCAGAGCTGCAGGTTGGTTTCTAATATGAATGCAAACAAAACATGTTTTATCGTGAGTAGTTAGTCTGGAGTCTGCTAACTTTCTTATTAAAAACCTGTTCAGCACAGCAGCATTTCCAGCTTTGCCAATCTGTTAAACGAGCTTGTAGTGCAGGAGACACCCCATCTAACAGCATCGGTCTTAATGCTCTTACAGTGCTGAAGCAGCGGAGAGAAGCGGATGCAGCTCTGTTCTCAGAGTTGCACAGAAAACTTCAGACACAGGTTGGTATTTGTATTTCTCTCTGAAATGTGTTATTACCCCGGAGGTAATAAAACTTTAAAGGAACAATTTCCCACGTGACTTATAATACAGCATACTTATATAAAACACAGGCCTGCTTTAAATTGGTTCAGATTAATGCATTCAGAAGGGCTGATAATACTGCCCATTAGTAGATGATTTTTTTGTTTTTTGTTTTTTAATTAATGTAGTATGCCAGCCGCCAGTGTCACCCTGCAGATTACAATCTTGTTTTATTAAATGTGGCATTTCACTTCTTTTATTTTATTTTACTTTTTGCCAGGCTGTTCTAAAGCATCGCTGGTCGGTTCTCTACTTGTTGCTTAGCCTTTCTGAAGACCCCAGAAAACCATCCAGCAGGGTGAGGGACGTACACACACACAAACACACTCACACAGTACATAAGATTTTAAGAGGACCTGTATTCTAATTTCTAATGTTATATTCTTGAGTCTGTTAGAGTAACTTTGCATGAGTATCAATTCAAATTAATCCTTATATACACTCTACTCCAGAAGTATTGGAATAGGGAGGCCAGTCTCTTTATTTTTGCTGTAGACTGAAAACATTTGGGTTTGACATTAAAAAATCAATATAAGACAAAAGATCAACATCTCAGCTTTTATTTCCAAACTGTGATGATAGCGAACCGTCGTGAGAGCTAACAGCTGAAACTCTCTCCCCTGCGCAGCTAGAACCCTGCTTGATAGGAGCATCCACAATTCTAACAGTATATATACAACAGAAAACAAGGAAAAGTAGTATAGGTCCACTTAAACACTTACTAGCGACCTTCACTGTCTGATTATCCTTCCCAGGTTGGAAATTATGGGGCACTGTTTGCACAAGCCCTCCCCAGGGATGCTCACTCCACCCCATTCTATTGCACCCGTCCCCAGAGCTTGGCTCTGGGCTATGGGGACAGGAGCGCCGGCCTGTCTGCAAGTGTCGGAACCAGTGGGATTTCCACTCTAGGAGTTTACACACTGAACGGACCTACGCCGACGCCGCAGTCACTGCTGGCAGGGTGAGCATCTTCATATGAACTTGTTTAACGCTACACATCTTCATATCTGAGCCGCGTGCCAGCAGTTTTAAGCAGCTTCTGACAAGCTCTGCAGTGAAGGGTTATTTATCTGATGTTTTTATACAGGAAGCGCTGGTCAGGTACAAGAGGCATCATTTGGCAGCAGAAAGCAAGCTCACCTCTCAACCCGTCCTCTTATAACACTGTTTTATGGGGCATCAGAAGGCCATTTAACCCCATTTATTCTCGTTAATAATGCAGAGGGCCTTTAGTGGAAAAAAATGACCATTGAGCTGTCTGGGTTCACCTTTAAAGGGTAGTTTTTCCACTTTAAAACATAAAATGTTCCCATTGTATTCAGTTGTAAATTAAAGATGTGTGCTGGGCTTGGTTTATTGAATTAGATTTTATTTTGGTTGTTTCTACGTGTCCCAAGGAGTCATGAAGAAATGCATCATGTGCTGGTGTGTTGGTTTTCTGTGGTAGGTGGCTATGCCACACATTCCAGCTAGTGTTTATTCTGACAAGATGAGCTAACACTCTCTGAAGGTGCTTTGGAAAAAAAAAATACAGTAACTGTTGAATTTCCCAGGAAAACCCAGATTTGAATGCAAATCAGAACAAAGTAGCATCTTTTTAAGCTTGAATCAGAGCTCTGAGCTCTTGACTGTGTACTGTTCTTTGCTGTGACTGTGATGGTCAGAACCTTAGATTCTATATAAAAGGATGTAGCCACATCATCCATTTTCTTCCACTTGCCCGATTCTGGGTCGTAGGAGGGCTGGAGACTATCCCAGTTGTCACTGGATGAGAGGCAGAATACTCCCTGAACATGTCACCAGTATATTTCGCCCATTTATGCTGTCTGCATTGGTCACTTCACATGCACACAGCTCTTTACTATTTATTCACACTTTGTACTGTTACTCTGTTTATACTGTTACAACCTCTCCAGTTTAGAATCACCAATTAACCTAACATGGGTGTACCTGTGGGAGTAAACCAGAGTACCTGGAGAGAACCAGGCAAAAAGACAGCAGATCCGCACAGAAAGTGCCCAGACGGCCAGTGGGTTCAAACCCAAGACCTTCTGTGTGTGAAGCAGCAGCGCTAACCACTTCACCACAGTGCCACCCTCATCCATTGGTTTCGAAGGATATCCTGGACTCATTTGCATGAACTCAAAAGGCTCAATATTTGCATCTAGGATGTTGACATGTTGTGTTTTTGGAGTCAGAAGTAAACCATATTTAGATAATGGATTGAAGTGATAATTTATTCATCTATTGCTAGCAAGCATTTTTTAATTATAAACTGTATGGGTGCAGTGAACAGACACAGATACCTGCTTATTAGTAACAGACTAGTAATTGAATCCCACTCACCAAAACTGAAGCACAAGCAAAAGCGTCTTGGAAGGTCTGTATACCCTGCAGCAGTTCTTATTATTAGTCAGATAATCACATTAAAAAGCTTTAAAAGCCGCCAACAGCACGAACACAGTTAAGAGGTTCATGTCGATCACTACACTTCTCAGAGGTGAGACCCAGCAGACAGTGCCGGCTGGCTGTTAGCAGAACTGTCAGTAAAAACAGCTCTGCCCCTAACTTTAAGCCAAGCGTATGCTTGTTAATAAGGGGGAAATAACCACTTAGTCCAAATCTGTTATTGTTAGCATGCTTTTAATGCTGTTAAGTTGGATATTTTAACATTTTTAAAAAGTTTGAGGAAAGTGTGGCTAATTCAAGCCTCAAGTGGCCACTGCAGGAACTGCAGTAACACATATTTGCTTTATTTTTCAGCCCTAGATGCTGCCACTTGGTCAGAACGTTATAGCTGTTATATTAAAGAGTTTCAGTATTTTCTAAACATGAAGCATGGTCCTCATCATGTTTTTTTTTTTTTTTATATATATATATATATATATATACTGATATTGTGTAAAAAAAAAGAGAAAGCAAAATAAATATATATGAACTTAATTCTATATCTAAGTGTTGGAAAAAAGACAAT
>VUQK01038679.1:0-18257 GCA_015106715.1 Bujurquina vittata | reverse complement strand
TACTACCAACAGGTGTGCACAGGTACAGTAACCACACGTTTACCCAATATGGTGGCTAGCAACAGGTGTGCATAATAAAATGGTCACAGGTTTACCTAAGTGGCTAGACACAGGAGTACCTAATAAATTGACTGAACTTAGATAGCTGCCTGTTTTTCTCATATGGTTTGTCCACAGAGTATGCACATTAAAGGTTTCCACCAATCAAAGGGACAGATTAGGCGATTCAAGAATTTTTCACAGGTCACAGATCTGGACTCCAGTTGAGATCAGGACCAAGGACAGCGACACTGTTCTTCATTATTTTGGCTTACGGTGTAGCCCCAAGTTCATGAAAGCGGCTTATAAATATGGAATGGAAACCTTGAGACCACATTCACACAGATAATTCATCCAGGAGATGGAGATGACATTTTCAAAAATATTTATTAAAGCTTGATGCCAAAGAGAATAAAGATCAAGTGACCTACTAACCAGAAGTATTAGTCATCCAGTCATGACATCGATCCTCAGCTTTTTCCCCTACCCCTTTCTATGCTTAGTCTCTCTGTTGGAGAAAGGAGCACACTGAGGTCCTGTAGTATCTTCAATATTGGATAAAGAAGCCCAGAAATAGAAGCTGTCTTAAGCAGAGACCTTGCATTAAGATGCAGAGTGAGAAAAGTGCGCTCCACTAAAAGCCCCAGTGAACATGACCATTTTTAGAGCCCTCAAAAAATAGAAATAATAGAGCTGCAATTTTTTATTTAAATAGCACATTTAAATTCACACAGACTTAATGGCCATTTTGCCAATTATTCAGCATGAATGTCACATAGGCAAGATGCAGATGTTGATTATTTGTGTGTATAAACTCCACACAGACGGCTTATAACTAACCAGCAAGTTCAAAACCAGAACCTTAATGTGAGGTGACCGCACTAACCACTGTACAGCACACTGAACAGGCGTTCAGTGTGCTGAAATTAAGGCGTTACCAATGCAAAACTGGTGAGACAGTCATAAATACAAACCCAGTTCCAGGAAAGTTGGGACACTGTATAAAATATAAACAGATTGCAGTGATTTGTAAATCTCATAAACCCAAGTACATTCACAGCAGAACAAAGAAATCTTGAGACATTTTACTATTTCATGAAAAATACTGGCTCATTTTGAATTTGATGGCAGCAATATGTCTCAAGAAAGTGTGGGGGCAACAAAAGTAATACTAAAAAAACAGCAGGGGGAACATTCTGCAAATAGGTTAATTAGCATCAGGCAGTCAACATAATGCATGCAAATCACTGCATGGACTCAGGAATACTGTGGGTAATCACTGTCTGTGAACACAGTTCACTGTGCGATCCTCAAATTCAGGTTAAAGCTCGATCATTGCAAAAAAAAGGCGGCATATGTAAACATGATCCAGACAGACCACCGTCTCTGGACCAAAGCTCATTTGTGTTTGTTGTTGTTGTTGTTGTTGTTGTTGTTGTTGTTGTCACACCCATATGATAAGCTCACTATATGATTTAGACCAAACTGTGCAAAAGCTGAACCACTAGAGGGCGGAGCAGCTTCTCTTTTGCAGCGTCTCCATCATCAGGCTCTGTCTGGCTTTCCATTCTCCGAGCCTGCAAGTGTGCAAAATCCGATTATTTCAGCAGCTCTTTATTAAGAAATTAAATGACCTACCTTTTCTGTGGGGACTCACATGTGGTTCGGATGTGGACAGAGAAGAAAAAATGTCCCCCCTTCCTGAGACCCTGTAACACACAGTGTCCTTGTGGCCTCTTTCTGCCTGTCTGCTTTCATGTTGTCCCCTCAAAAAACAATTCTTTCAACGAGTCACTCAGACAGTGTTGGATTCTGTAAATATTCTGTATATTTGTGTGTCAATACCTGTTTTCCTGACCAGAGTGCCCTCTCTTGAGGCCTTTATAAAGCAACCTCTCATATTTGCAGATAACACTTAGAGAAAACTGTCAATTTGGGAAGCCGGAGTACAGAGAGGCAGAGAGGTTTGACTGCTGAGCTGGAACAGACAGATCTGCATTCTTTTTTTCCCCCCTTTTCTTTCTGCCCTCCGGCCTTTCTGTGTATCTATACTGGTTATAACTAAGCCTGCAGATGTGTTTGTCAGTCCTGGTCTAACATCGAAATGGTTTCTGGTAAGTCCAGACATTTCTCCCAGTATTCCCATGGTCCCACATGTCATTTTTTTCCCTAGAAAAAAAAGGGGAAAAAAAGCTTTTCATTGCTGACCTTTTTGTTGAAAAAGACCTCCCTGACAAACTGGCCGGGGATCAGTTTATTCTATGTGTGCTGGTTTTTTTGACAACCTCATTCAAGTTCACTGCACTGGTATCAAAATTAGACAGAAATGGGGGGAAAAAATACCCTTTTGTTACCCTACTAGGATGAATTATTGTGATTAGTTTATTATTTCAGATTGATCAGTGCAGGTATGTCTAAATAATATATCCAGAACTGTATTTGTGACAGTTTATTTACATGTTGTGTATTTCAAAGCTGCATATGTTCTTCTGTTTACGTGCAGTGAACCTTCTCTAATATCTGCCAAACAGCTCCAGCTGGCCCCGACAGTCACATCTGCACTTGAACCAGCCTCGGGGCTCACGGTCACTCAGAGGTTGAAGGTGAGATCTTCCTAACACGTTTATAGTAGAATCTTTGAAAAATCTAGCATTTTAGTGAGCTTTTTCAAACATTTTATAGGCTGATTGAATTTTATTTTGATGATTTTATTAGATAGTGTACAGTGAAGCAAGAGGAAATTGGGATTGAAGTTAAGGCAAGAGATAAGGCAAAACGTGCAGTAAATGGCCACAGGTGGCCTGCACCGCAGACATGCGGCATACACTCAGCTCACCCACTGAGCCCCAACAACACTAACCTTTATGATAGGTGCTATAGCAATAAAGGCTGATTAACTGATTCCTGATTTCATCCTGTTGTGTGAGTTTGCTTGTGCTTGCAGACTGATATTTTGGACACATATCGATATTTTAGACAGATATTGTTAGTCGATATTGTTCTATCACAAATGTATTGGAATTGATCAGATATCTAAACCTTTACACAGACCTTTATCCTGGAAAAGGTGCTGGAGTATTGTAGAAATTATGTCATTGCACAGTTTGTCCAGCGTCACTGAACTGGCTCCATTGTTTGCAGAGAGCAGCATCACAGTTGAGAAGATGGTGGTGCAAGGTCAAACTGTGTCTTATATCAAAAGTCTGTAAAATACATTGCTAGAATTATTAATGATACAGATGAAGAATATCAGCACAGCAGGGTGCACTCTGCCTTTCACACTAGCACAGCTGGAATAGGCTCCAGCCGGATGGATGGATGATGTGCGTTGCCTACCATGTACTGTTAGCATTGGAGAGCAGCTGAAATTTGAAAGCTTTCATTTTACTTGTTTGGTATGACAACAAATTTGACGCCACTTAGGGCCTCACAAATCTAACAGAATGCAACATTTCCACCATTATAAAATTATAAAGTTGTGTTTCAATGATTATTTTTAACTGTAAATCACTGCTATGACTTTTTACCTTTCGAAAAGTCTTCAAATTTAATACTTGGCAAGAAACCAACTGAGCATGTTTTCCTCCAGGCGATTTCTTTAAAAGTTAAAAAGTTAGTACATTTTGGATGTTAACAAATGCGGCCCTTTGAAAGTTTCCTGATCATTGTTGGATGAAAGCAGGACATGTGGTTAAATCTTGGGTCCAGGGCCACGTGTAGCCCTGTTTCCACAGAGGAATTAAACTCTGTTTGACCCGTGGAAACAAAGCAACAAAGCCGACTGTCATATTGTCGTGTCCCATCGTGCACAAGCCTCGCTGCAGCTGCTTGAATGTGAGCTGAAGAATAGTCTGCCGGCCGTTCTGTTCTCTCTGTGTGTCCCCCATTATATTCTCCCTGAATGCCATTAAGGAAAAAGCTGTTTCATTTCCCTGTGACCGACTCGAGCCCTGATCTTCCGCTGTTCGACCTTCCACCGGTGTTTCAAGGCGAGACGGTGTGGAGAGATCCTGTTTATGTGTGTGTTGTCAAACCAGAAACAGACAGCTGACATTTAATGGCATTTCTGGCAGCAGGTGTATTTGAAAGAATCTTATCAAAAGGATGAATTCTTGTCTCTTCTTTTGATCCCTCTTGTCTCTGATGACTGCCAGCTGGACCCACAGTTTGCAGCCTAGATGGGTGCAGAGAGCAAAACAGGATAACAGCTACAACTTTCTGCTCCTTGAAGGCCCCCCTCCAATCTGAAAATTCCTGCGTCCGGGACCTCCACCTCCTTTGTTCACACTTTGCTTTTACAATAGTCTCGAGGATAGAAGTGCAGAATTAATTGGACATTTGCATTTGTTGGATTTTAATGAGGCTAATTAGCCCAGCAGATCGCGGTTAGGTCTGAGAGCTTTGCCCAGATACAGAACAAGGTGTGAAAACTGCTCTCAGCTGAGGAGGCAGTAATTGTCCCCTCATCCAGCTCAAAACTTTCACCTTTTGAAGTGGTTTCCCAGGTTCGAGTCTCACTAATTGTGACCATCTAATTAGCTGTGAGATGAAGTGAAGCATTGGGAATACTTTTTCTCACTGTTCTTCCTCTGAGTGTGATTATGTTCCAAAATTAGCCCAAATGAAATGTACAAAGCAAATTGCTGTGGCCATTATTTGTTGGTATTAGGTCATTCTCATAAAAAAAAAGAAGTGTGCACTGCACACAGGAATGTTGCTAATAACCATCTCCTTTGTTTCAGTGTGTAACTGATGTCGGCGTTGTGTCCTCAATATGGTGGATTCTTGATCAAACAGTCAGCCAGGTGGTTGAAATGAAGGCAAAAGAACATCTTTAGGTTCTCAAAGCTGTTTTGTCACGTGGGATTAGCTTTCACAGGTGAGACTTATTGATTGTTTTTGATCGTATTTGGCCATTCTAACATTTCGAAAACCAAATTATTTTTTTGTGCCTAACAGTTTCCTAGTATAGATTAGTGCATATTTGAATGTGTGAATGAACGCATTAACTTAAATAACTTTGTAAAAAGGTGTAAAAAGGTGCTTTATGAAGTTCAGTCCATTCACTTGCATTAGTTCACAGCACAGCTTTGCCTCCACCAATATGACGGACACACAGTTATGTCACATCAGCGGCCCAACCCAGTCAATGAGGCATCTCTGTATATATGTCTATGGTCCTGAGCATCGCTGACCTTCTATGAATCAAGTGAATCATGAAAAAATAACAAGTGGGTCATCACTGGAAACCTCTATAACACACTGCACCACCCCACCATCATAAGTCTTGGGAGAAAAAGAGGAAAAAACATCATATGGGGGACACATCATGCTTTTATAGTTGAATAAAATATGTTTTACATGCATTTCACCTCCAAAAAGTCCCACCACCATCACAGCCAGTTTGTATTATCTTTGAATGGCTTTGCATTTTCCTGTTGATCAGATGCAACCGATTGTATCAAGCATGACTTTTTAATATAAGTATAAGTAGAAATATAAGTAGTGTTTCCATCTTCTATGTTAGATGGTATGCACGGAATAACCAAAAACTCAGTCATTGAGTCCTAAAAAAAACAAAAACAAACAAACAAAAAACTGATGATGGATATAAAATCCCAGTTCATAAAGAGAATAATTTATCAATATTTACTAGTTTGGACACACTCACTCATATGAATGTGGGTGAATGTGTCCAAACTTTTGACTGTATGTGTCACATGCAATGAAAGGAATAAAAATGAATAATACTATTAGTGTGTATGGCCCTGTCGCATATAAACAACATGCACAAAAAGAATATCAGCAGCCTTTTTAGACAAGAATGATTTTATTATTTACTGGGAAATTTTAGTGCGACGAGACCTTTAATTGTCCTGCCCCCAAAACAAATGCAAAACCCAGTTTAAAACCAGAAACCTGAGCTCCGTTTCCCCCTGAGTCACAACCTTAAAGGTGCAATGCACCTTTTTCATTTGATATTTTATGTAATCATGACAAATGATTGTTACTTAAAAATGTTTTTATTATAACAAAACTGAAAGATGTAACTTGAATTTTGCTGAGGACAGACCAGTTTGGGGGGGGATTTGTGATTTTCAAAGGGAGATTTTAATAAAGAAAAAAATATATCCGAATGCCTGACAACAGCAACAAAAATCAAAGAACTCAATTAGTGTACAAACGTTTTGAAGTTTTATATAATGTACATTTCTGATGGAATGTCACTTTGGGCCACCACGCCACACATCCACTTCTTGGACAGATGGACATCCTGATCCTTACTTTTATTTAGAGGTTCACTGGTCTAAAAAAGGGATTTTCAAATGTAAGAGAAGCAATTTTGATGTGTGCCAAAAACTATATACACTGTTGCAGACACTGTCAGTGTCAGTCAGGTGGGAGCGCGTTGAAGCACAAAAGATTGCAGCGGAGTTGCTCTGCGTATGCAGCGTTTCCCTCGTTTCTTTGAAGTCTCACTAGAAAAGGTGCACATTTCTTCGGTTCCTCAAAAGAGGGGGGGGGGGGTGATAAACACAACACTAAAGACAACACATAAAGGGGCATTAGAAAGGGAATGATTTCATCGTAGTTTTCCAGCTGCTGACAGCTTAAATTGCTGGGAGAGAATCGGATCAGAGGACACAGTGAGATTCAGACAACTAAACATGAAAGGTCGAAACAAAACTTCAGACTGGAATGAGGAAGGCTCGGGAGATAACTCGTAAAGGGAGGCTCGGGTATTAAAGAAGGCCTTCACCTGCACATGTTAATCCATGTTTGCTCCGTCTTACGTGCTTCTTCTCCGTCTCATCTCACCAGCTTTCTACCTTCAAACACTCGGGCAGGTGAGCTTACTTCAGCTCAGCTGGATTTCTTCGTGTTGCAGCAGGGTTACTTTCTTTTTTACTCCTTCTCTCTTGCATTACCCTTCTGCTGCACACACCTACTTCTTGACAGCTTTGCTCTGTAGTTTCTTATTTTGAATTTTAAGCAAGCCTCACACTCGTACCATCAGCGGCACTCCTGGCTTCTTTGAGTAAGCCCTTGTCTCAGCTGTCTCAGCCATGTCTCTTTCACTTGGAAAAAGCAGCAAAACCTTGTTTGGTTCCTTTGATACTTAGTCCAAATGTGCTGTGTTGATTTAACGACAGAGAGGTCAGTAGATTCAGGTGGAAAACATGAAGACGAGGATTGTGTTTCCTGCTTCTGAAACAGTCCTTTCAGCTAGTCATTTCTGATGATGTCTGCCTCCTCACCTTCTGCTTTTATGTGGAAAAAGTCAGCACTCAGAATCAGGCCACCTCTGTGGGCGGCCAACCACTCAGACAAGAGGGAGGAGGAATATTCAACACGTGGGGCAGACAACATGTCGACAGTTCCAGCTGAGTTGCCATCACCCTCCGATCAAATGATTCTCAGTTGCGGATGGTGCTGTAGCTCCTCAGTGTCCACAGGACAGCAGAGCTGCCTGTCAACAGGATGAAGAGAGCCGTGACAATGCAGTCTTGGCTGGGAGCTGTCTAGTTATACTCATAGCTACAGTGTACTGCTCCTACCAGGCTACAGTGAATTAAAGGGTCTTACAGTCTCACATGGTTAGTCTGTAATAAACACAGAGTAAGCGTGCTGCTGTATTCGTCTGACATTTTTAGAATGAATATCATCACTCAGGTAGCAATGAACCTCATCTGTGATAAACTATATGGACCAAACTATCAGGCCACACCTCTTAATCTTTGAATTCAAGTGTTTTCAGACATGCAGTCAGCCTTTACAAACATTTGTGGAAAAATGGGTCATTCCTAAACGTTCACTGAACTCAAGTGTGGTGCTGTAACATGATGCCACAGTCGCAACAAGTCAGTTTGTTAAATTTCTTCCCCCTTGGATATTCCAAGATAAGCTGTCAGTGGCGTTACTGCAAAGTGAAAGAGTTTAGGAACTGCAGCAATACGGCTACAAAGTGGCACAAAGGGGTGAATGGCTCATAAAGATGCCAACGCTCTTCTGACTGAGTGCCTGCAGAGCTCTAAACCTCCTCTGGCATTAACATCAGCACAAAAAATGTGCGCCGGGAGCTTCATGGCATGAACTTCCATGACTAAGCAGGTCCAGTTGACGTAATGTGTGAGTGGTCCAATACTTTGACCATATAGAGTATCTTAGGTTCAGATCTGGCAAGTGGCTTTTTTAGAATTTTAATAATTTCTTATTTTGCGTCACCTGATTAAAAAAAATAAGAGATACAATACTGAAAACAGTTTGCCCTGCTTCGGAAAGCTGTAACAGATTCCTCTCATTCTCACACTGATGTGAGCTTCTTTTTTTAACATAAAAAAAGCTGCAGCTTTTAAAAAGCTCAAATTTCTGCCTTCCTACTGTTTTTTGTTTAAACAAAAAGTGAGCACAGCTCAGACATTTCCTTACAGTTGAAGCTGTGCCTGAGTTACACTGTACACAGATGAGACGTCGGATGTCAACCTGTTGCCGATTTTTAGACATTTAAACTGCCACAGTAACCTTTTGAGCTCCAAGCTCTTGTTTGGGATGCATTTTTAATCATAAATCTAAAAACTAACCATTGCGTCCTCAAAAACTAACCACATGTGTCCTCCTATGGTAACAGTGGGTTTATTTTAAAGCATAACACAATGAAGTCACCATTGTTTAACAAAGTGTAAAACACATTGAGCAGAATGAAATTTAAAGTGCAGAAAAGCCTAGACAAGTCATCTTGTGAACTCTCCAGGTGCGACACCTTCAAAAAGGTCACGGAGACAGCCGAGGCAGAGAGTGACGGCAGGAAAATAAGAATTGCCTCTGAAAAGTCAATTTCGTTCTGTAGACATTAGTCTCAATAGTTGCACAATATTCACTGAATATATGCTGTAAATTTAGTGGAACTCTGATACTGTATGCCAGCGTTCATGGCATCTAGTCAAGAAAAAAAAAGGGCTGTTGAGATTTATTGCAGCGGAACAAAGTGCTGGATGGACAAACAGCTGATTGACACCACCACCCATTAAGCCAGTGCGATTTCAGTTACTGGGTGTGACATTTGTGCAGAGCAAGCTGCGGCTGCTTTAAAGTTATTTATTCAGCTACGATGGTCAAATGGATTGATGGACACATTAAAGTACGAGCAAAGAATCGTTTATTAGCACACTTGTATTCATGCGCATGCACAGGAGTTCCAGCGTCAGTCATGAGGCCTGATGGGAGAAGCTGTCTGCAGACTTGGAAATGCCACCGTCTCCTCGGCTGACAGACAGCAAAAACAGAGGGAGCGCCAGATCGACAGACAGAGGGATGTGGGAGGAAAAGGGTGGATTTGTTTTGTCTATCTGTTTCATATTTTAGGCAGCGGGAACAAAAGACAGTATGCCATCATTGTTCCTCTGCTGTTGGGTCCAAGGGCTATACATAGATGATACATCCGTGAACACACGATGCGCGTGTAAAGGTCATTTTGAGAAATAAGCATTCTTTGGCTTGGCATCCTGGGAATAAGCACGTGGATTTGTTTGGTTAATAATTAGTTTGCTCGGAAAATATTTAACACATGTCTAGTTTGTACAGCAGCTGCTAATTATCCAGCAGTGGAAAATGAGGGGAAACTCTCTGTGCATTACTCTCCTGGGGCACAGACACTAAATCAAAATATTAATGTCAGAGCTCTCAGTCAAACAGATGCCGGTTAGCTCCAAAATCCACTCTTATTTCTCTGAGGAGGTGGTTCAGAATCATCCGGAACTTTGGCTTATGGTTGAAGACATCAATTACATCGTCCCAACTGGACTTTGTGTTTACTGCTATTTGGCAAATGGAACAATGTTAGACGCTACAATGGTGATCTTAATTACTTATCTATGTTGTCTGCGTGCCAGTTTTCACATTCCAAATATGCCTCGACATTCCCGTCTAAGCTGAAATCGAGCATGTCCTAAAATACACTGCTCAAAAAAAAAATTAACTAGCACTTTGCATCAAGTCAGTTAAACTTCTGGGATATTGATGTGGTCGGTTTAGTAGCAGAGGGGGTTGTTAATCAGTTTAAACTGCTTTGGTGTTAATGAGATTAACAACAGGTGCACTAGAGGGGCAACAATGAGACAACCCCAGAAACAGGAATGGTTTTACAGACATCTTTTTACTCTTTAATCTTTTCTGACTGTTTAATTGGATGAGATGATATCTGGACCCTACAGAGGTTGCACAGGTAGTAAAACTCCTCCAGGATGGCACATCAACACGTGCCATTGGCAGAAGGTTTGCTGTGTCTCCCAGCACAGTCTCAAGAGCACGGAGGAGATTCCAGGAAATAGTCAGTTACTCTAGGAGAGCTGGACAGGGCTGTAGAAGGTCCTTAACCCGTCCGCAGGACCTATATCTGGTCAGAGGAACAGGATGGGCACTGCCAGCACCCTACAAAATGACCTCCAGCAGCCCACTGGTGTGAATGTCTCTGTGCAAACAATCAGAAACAGACTTCATGAGGGTGTCTGAAGGCCCTGTGCTCACTGCCTGCCACTATGGAGAATTTGCCATAGAATACCAGAATTGTCAGGTCCACCACTGGAGCCCTGTGCTTTTGACAGATGAGAGCAGGTTCACCCTGAGTACATGGACATGAAAGGGTCTGGGGAGGCCGTGGAGAATGTTATGCTGACTGTAACATTGTTCAGTATGACCGGTTTGATGGTGAGTCAGTGATGGTCTGGGGGAGGTCTATCCACGGAGGGATGCACAGACCTCTACAGGATGGGCAACAGCACCCTGACTGCCATTAGGTATCAGGATGAAGTGCTTAGGCCCACTGTCAGACCCTACACTGGTGCAGCGGGTCCTGGGATCTTCCTGGTGTACAATAAGGCTCGGCCTCATATGGCGAGACTATGCAGGCAGTTCTGGGATAGGCTCAGGGGCGTGTCTGCGTGTCCGCCACTGGACTAAAGTCCCCCACTCTATATTGGTTGCAAATATTGCCCGTACTATGTATTTTAAAGATTGAGTTACTTATTATTTTGCAGATTTATTGTGTTATTATAGCTCATACATACAGTAAGTAATTGAAACCATCAACCACTGCGTCATTAAAGCGACATTTAGGCGCATCAGAATTATTGATCCATTGATATGTATATATGTCTGTGATTCCAAATAGTGCCATTCTACATGATTAGTATGTTTAATTTAGATATTTTTGAATATATTTTTTAATCACACAACTAATTAGTGCACAACTAAGCTACTTCAGCAGGGTTATAATGTTTACTTACATAAAATGTTCAAATAATTTCTTCCCCACTTTTGCACAATTATTGAACACAAAATTATGTTTAAACTCTCCACTTTTCACACAGTGGATAGGCTCCAGCCTGGCATTTAAGAAAATGGATGGATGGATGTGTAGCACTTACATTTAATATAAATCAGTTATGAACAAAAAACTTGTTTTTGATCCAGACGCGGCAACACTGCAAAAGCAGAGAGTGACTGCAATGAACTATTAGGCCCAAACTGCTCCTCCCATTCTTTCTGCATCATGTACAGACTCACTGCAGAGATGCAATTTTAAATATGTACTGCCACCTTAAAAGGGTTGGAAAATCAATTATGGCCCCAGTCTGTGTCCCCATATTAATATTATAATGAGAGTAACAGCAGTCTGTCATTTAAAAGTATTGCGGGATGATGATAAGTTAATATTCTTGTATTACAGTCCGACACAAAGGTCGATAAATGCTGCTGACTGTATGGCTTCCTGTGTTATTTGTTCAAGAGCCAGAGATTTGTCATGCGCTGTGGTCTCGGCAGTGTTCAGGACAAAATATGATCGATGCACCTGTTAATTTCAAGGCCCAAATCATCTCATGCTTCTGACAACAGCCTGAGTGAGAGGTTAGAAAAATGTCAACCAGAGCAGCTTTAACAAAGTTTAGTTCTTTGCACCCCCCACTTGCAATTTAAAGTAATTGCTGTAACAGCTGCCGGCACACACCTGGACAATTACCTGCTGAGCACGGCTGAAATGGCTGAGTGGCAGCTGCACCCACGGGTGAAATTGCTGGAAGGTTCGGTGTGTCTCACATTATCATCAACTGACAGAACTGTCTGACTCATCAGGCTAAAAGGCTTTTCCTATTGTGTGGCTGTAGTAGCTGCTCAAAGGGAGGACAAAGCAGCTTTTATTTTGAAAATATATCGCTGTAAGTTAAAAAATGTATTGATTCGCCATTTGAAAATGTTTGACCTCCCGTGACACACTCTCTCGCGAGCACGCACACCAATCAGATGTTGTGCTCCACTGCCAGTTGCCAAGGTCACCAAGCCCGCGCACCTACTGCTACCTAGCAGCAAAAGAAAAAACACTTTATTTTTCTTTGCTGTTTGTGCTGCAGTCAGGCATTGATCTCTCTGTCTGGCTGACTCGCTTCTCTCCCTGCTCCAGTCCATTTTTCCTCTTCCGTACCTGTAAAGAGGCAGACAGAAATAAAGCGGGCCTATTCTCAGAAATCTCCAAAGGAAGTGCTCCCCCCTCTCTCACTCTCCCCCTCCCTCTTTCTCTCAAACCACAGAGCTGTGGCTTCAAAGCCCTCCCTCTAAAAATGTGGGGATAAAAAGCGCTCAATATGGCTCCGACCTGCTACAGCAGAGTTGTTTTGTGAATGAACCAACACGCTGAGTTACCTGTTGCTTCTTTTTCACCTGGCACTATCTTGCTCTTCTCTTCCTTTCACGCAGTGATGGGTCCACGCCGGAGCAAAACCAATTCAGCCTCGAGAAACTGTAAATTGCTGCACTCATTACGGGGTACTGTCCGCTGCTCTTGTGACAGCACTGTGAAAAGTGCTCAGGATGTCAGTGGACTATAAGGAGCCTACCTACATGTCTGAGCCTTTTTCGGCACCCGGCACAGTTTCTCATTTGTTCCACTGCAACAGATTCATGCACTCCTCATTTGAGCCGCAAAGGAAGCGTCTCATCCTGTTGTGTTATACACCTTGAATGCAGGACATTTCATGTGGAAAACAACACTCGCAACATCTCTTATCTCCCAGGGCAACACGCATGCGTCCATGAGTTATTGTTTGCTAAATGACATGAGCTGCTGCAATTCTATTAGTGCTCAGTAATGGGAAAAACACCATCCGCCCATAGATAGAGTAAATTAATTTTTTATTCTTAAATGAATTAAAAAGAGATAAATAAGTAAAAAACATTGGTGGAAGTATGGAGAGCTGCCTTTGTTTTCACTGTGCCCCCAACCAAAAATTATGTTTTGGGGTAAAAAAAACAAAAAAACCCATTAAATTCACTCCACGTTTGTGTGAAGACGAGGAGAAAACATGCTGTCGGGTGTATATTTCAGTAATTTGAATTATTATAGAGGTCAATTATATTTTTAATGAGGTCTTAGTTCTGTTTTCACTTCTGCTTCCTATATCACTATCTTTCCAAAATGAGGATTCATCTGGCTGTATAATACTAATGGAATATTCATAAACTCCAGGAAAGAAATGCAAATGAAAGCAGTGGATCAGTCACACACATTCCAGATGTTTTAAATGAAGCAGGCCCTCAGTGAGGTTTCGCTAAAGACTTTACAAAGCCAAGCTCTCCAGCCAGAATTTCTTTGAGCGTCTTATTAGCAAGTTAGGAGCTGATGAGGCAGCTCAATAATAAAAGATTTGAATATCTCAAATTATAATAGGATATTGGTGTGTGTTTGTCTGATGAGAGCCAGCCGGGGAAATCAGAGTGAAATGAAATGCAGTATTTATGAATTCTGATATTGAAGGCTTCTTTCTAACTTCAATATTAAACCTGCCGAGGTGCCCTTCAAAATCTTGTAATAATCCACTCCTGCTTTCTCTATTCTCCCCCATCCGTCTGTCTAATAATACTGCTCGCACAAATCCAAACATAAAGCTGATGCTTTCTCCCACAATTTAGGAGTTTAAAGGAATATTCTCCCCAGTTTTTTCAGGTCTGGAGGATTCAGGTGTGTTAACGCAATACCAAGGAGGAAAGATATCAGTCTGGGAATGTCTGGAAAGGGTTATAAGACTGTTCCCAAGGTCTGACCATGCAGCAAATCTACAAATCTACTGAAAAAGAAAAGAATCAAGATGCTGCAATGACCCACAGTCCAGACCTCAACCTGACTAAAATGCTGAAGCGAGATCTTAACAGAGCTGTGCATAAACAAATGCAACCTTGGATCTTAAATTCCAGCTGGCCTTCCTGCATTGTATGTTATTGTCCCACTTGCACCTGAAACAAAGAAACAACATACCAAGAAACCCCCCTGCTTGATGATCTTTGACCATATACTGTATATAAAAGATCGATTTAGCCATTGTGATGTCATCCATTGACTTGTGTGACTTTTTTTGGGGGTGGGGTGTTATCTTGGTGGCAAGCACGTGGTACTTTTGACTAGGCAACCAATGACACTGCACCCTACTATATTAAAAATCATCAATCAGTGAGCCACCCAGCACGGTGGCGTGGTGATTAGCACTACTACCTCACAGCTAGAATGACATCTAGAAGGTCCGGGTTTGATTCCACCTTGGCCTGGGCCTCACTGTGTGTATTTTGCATGTTCTCCCCGTGTCTGCGTGGGTTTCCTCCCACACTCCAAAGATATCCTGTTACTGGAGGTTAATTGGTCACTCTAAGTTGCCCATAGACACCTATAGGCAACTTAGAGCAAAAGGTTGTCTGTCTCTCTATGTTGGCCTTGTGACAGGCTGGCAACCTGTGCAGGGTGTACCCTGCCTCTCACCCAGTGTCAGCTGGAATAGGCTCCAGCCCCCCATTCCTGCCCTGAACAGGATAAGCAGAAGTGAATGGATGGATGATGGATTGCGAGATTTCAAGCTAGCAACTGAGACCATAAAACAATTTACATTTAATAAGGTGATAAATCAAGTGATAAGTAAGAGACTTTTCCAATAGACTTCTTTACAATTAGACTTCTTCTGAGTCGCCCCCTGCTGGCCATTAGAAAGAAAGTATGCGTAAGGCAATTCTGCCTTAAACTGGAAGACTAGAGGAATATCTTCTTTTCTTTTTTTTAACACAGTGCTGATGTCTCTCTGAACCTCTTTGATGTTACTACAGTCTTCCTCTCTTAAAAAAAAAAATAAGTGAAGTACCTTCATCCTGTCAATGCCATTGTGTGCTATTGTGGATAAATACAGCAAATCCAGCTGGGTACTGGCGCTTTGTATGTAGTGCGAGATTTAGTTCACATTAGACCTAAAAAGCAGTCGGCTGAGGAAAGAAAAACATAATTGGAGGTCCTTTTCAGGTAAATTTAAACAGGTTTTTTTTTTAATATATATATACATGCTGCCTTTTGTGTAGTAAGAACTGCTCCTGAGGCTTTGTGGCTAATCCAAAAGGTTCAAGCAAACACTTGTGAAATGTTAATCCAAGGATATTACAACTGAGGGCTAAAGCAAGTATAACATTCCATAACTCTGCTATACTACTCAATAATCCTCCAAATTTCCACCTGGCTTACAGCTGATCCTTTGAAAGTGGATACAGTTCACGACAGAGTCAATCCCAAGATCATGTGCTGGTTCATACCTCTGAACGGAGAGGATAAATATACTTGTGGTTTGTCTGTTTGGCTGTGCAATATTGAGCAGTGTTTGGTGGTCAAAGCTGAACACGACGCAGCACAACAGAGATGATAAGTGACACGTTGGCTTGAAGTGGACGTGATTACTGTGAAAACCTCCCTGTGACTCACTGCTGTGTGAGAGAGTGTTTCTGCCAGCATGGATGGGGTGGTGCAGAGAAACCTAAATCTTGGGGATTGGATGGGTAAATAAGACTGTTTGTGCATGAAGCAGTTCTGTGCTATAATAATCTCTGCATGTGCAAAAAATACTGGGGGCGTATAAAGGAAATGCCACATTTTAATTGCGCTCTTTGGCGTAAAATGTGCAGTAAAGTTGCATTACAGTATGTGATATGTTACAGGGAAGCGTGGATACATGTTGCCCATTTCTGGTTACATCTACCTTTTGATGGTGCACAAAGAAGCACATGAATTAAAAGCACGCTCCTTTCTGTTTGCGTCCATATAGAATAATAAATTTCAATAACTATCTCCCTCTGTTCCGTCCATTTCCCCCCTGTTTTCCTCAGTCCACTGCTCCTCATTTGCATGACAGTTGAGAACAATATTGCCGAAGCAGCGAGACAAAGGCTCTCCCTGTCTTTAATTTTGTTCTCTTTTCTCTCTTTCAGAGCCTCTCAGATAATGAAATGTTTCACAGTCATCAAAGTGTGACCTCAGTCCAGACTAAAACCAGGAATGGGACCAACACGCTCATTTGGTTCTTTTGGTTCTGAAGCATTTTAAGTTAAGTTGAAGTGGTTTAGGAAAACTGCAGCAGCACTGCCGAACATTAATTCATTCTGCTTCAAATCATTTTTAGGTTTTGAATTCAACAGAATAATTAAATAGGTCTCAGTAGATTGAGGGTGTCGAACATGGTTTTTAAAGGCAGTAAAACCAAATATTCTGGAGCACAAACTGAGAGCTTCCAGCACTGAGCTGTCACGCATGCCTCTGGGAGAAAGTGAGCTGAAAACACATTGACGCCCTGTCGTCTGTCTTCTTTTAAAATTGTAAAAATAAAAAAAAACATGTTCTCATCTAAGGGCGTCAAATACTGCCATTCTGAGGTCTCTGGTGTTGCACAGACAGGCGCAAGGTGCTCTTTGGCATACTGGTCATGGTAATGTTTGATGCTAATAGATAACTGTGCTCTAAAGAGAGAGAGGAGGAGGTTGCGGGAGTCATTCACTGCTAGTTGGTTATGTTTAGATGAAGATCATGCTTAAAGGTGCTTTACTTGCCAATACTGTATGAGGTGCATGCAACGCATCGCAGCACAAATGCCAAGGACACTTTGCGAGAGACACCAGTGGCTTTGACATAACAAATGTCCTTTAACACGGACCAACATCAGAATAAAAATGATTTCATCTTTTTTCTACTAAATGCTACTAAATGGTGCATAGATCTCTAAAGCTAGCATCAGTACACACACATGGACACACACACAAATATAAAGCACTTCCTGTAAACATCCAACCTGCGTCCTGTGCTGAAGAACACGCTATAAGTCACGTGACAACATTAAAGGTGCAGACAGTGAAACCAAAACAATGAGCCAATTTATTTATAGAGCACTTTAAAATAGCAAGCACTGAACAAAGTGCTGAACACGGAATGATAAAATAATACACAAAAGTAAATTTTAAGGTCCTTTAGGCCCACCACCCGCAGCAGGTGTCGGGTGCAATGTGTGTCAGGCGGTGGCAAAGGGCAGAGGCCCTGGCGGACCGATCCTCGGCTATCAAGACTGGCTATAGGGACATGGAACGTCGCCTCTCTGGTGGGGAAGGAGCCTGAGCTAGTGGTTGAGGTTGAGAGATACCAGCAAGATATAGTTGGGCTAACCTCAACGTACGGCCTGGGTTCTGGAGCCAGTCTCCTAGAGAGGGGCTGGACTCTGTTCCAATCTGGAGTTGCCCTTGGTGAGAGGCAGCGAGCTGGGGTGGGTATTCTTATATCCCCCCGGTTCGCTGCCTGTACGTTGGAGTTTTCTCCGGTGAACGAGAGGGTTGCTTCCCTACGCCTTCGGGCAGGGGAACGGGTCCTGACTGTCGTTTGCGCTTATGCGCCGAATGACAGTTCAGAGTACCCACCCTTCTTGGAGTTGCTGGGGGGGGTGCTGGAAGGTGCTCCATCTGGTTACTCCATCGTCATGCTGGGGGACTTTAACGCTCATGTGGGCAATGACAGTGAGACCTGGAGAGGCGTGATTGGGAGGAACGGCCTGCCCGATCTGAACCTGAATGGTGTTTTGTTATTGGACTTCTGTGCGAACCATAGTTTGCCTATAACAAACATCATGTTTGAACATAAGGATGTTCATAAGTGCACGTGGCACCAGGACATCCTAGGTCGCAGGTCGATGATCGATTTTGCAATCGTATCATCAGATCTGCGGCCGTATGTTCTGGACACTCGGGTGAAGAGAGGAGCTGAGCTCACCACCTGGTGGTGAGTTGGATCAGGTGGCGGAGGAAGATGTTGGACAGACCTGGTGCACCTAAACATGTTGTAAGGGTGCGGTGGGAACATCTGGCAGAAGCCCCAGTCCACGAGATCTTCA